>ONZH01001700.1:0-64936 GCA_900303285.1 Rhinella marina
GGCCCAAGAGGTGAGCCAGAAAAATTGTGTGGAGGCCCAAGAGGTGAGACCTTAAAATGTTTGGAAAAAATTGTTTGGAGGCCCAAGAGGTGGAGACCTCTTAAAATTATGTGGAGGCCCAAGAGGTGAGACTCTTAAAAATTATGTGGAGGCCCAAGAGGTGAGACCTCTTAAAAATTATGTGGAGGCCCAAGAGGTGAGACCTCTTAAAAAATTTTGTGGAGGCCCAAGAGGTGGAGACCTCTTAAAAATTATGTGGAGGCCCAAGAGGTGAGACCTCTTAAAAAATTGTTTGTAGGCCCAGAGGTGAGCCTGTTAAAAATTAGTGTGGAGGCCCAAGAGGTGAGACCTCTTAAAAATTATGTGGAGGCCCAAGAGGTGAGACCTCTTAAAAATTATGTGGAGGCCAAGAGAGGTGAGACCTCTTAAAAATTGTGTGGAGGCCCAAGAGGTGAGACCTCTTAAAAATTATGTGGAGGCCCAAGAGGTGAGACCTCTTAAAAATTGTTGGAGGCCAAGAGGTGAGACCTCTTAAAATTTGGAAGGTGAGGCCCAAGAGGTGAGCCATAAATATATAAATTTATTCTTTTTTACGGAGCAATTCTACGGCGGTTAAGGAGGAGGAGGTGGAGGAGGAAATGGCACTTCATACAGATGGCACTTCACTTTTGGCTGCTTTCCACTGTTGGAGAAGCAAAGTCCGGGTCAATCCACTTGCTGTTCATTTTTGATTACGTCAGCCTGTCGCACTGTCGGTTGACAGGCGGCTGCGCTTATCGGTTATAATGCCCGGCTGCGCTGAACACCCTTTCTGATAGCACGCTGGCGGCAGGGCAGGCAAGCACCTCCAAGGCGTACAGGGACAGTTCCAGCCACGTGTCCAACTTGGAGACCCAGTAAGTGTAGGACGCCGAGGATCGGGGAGGACAGGGGTACGGTCTGCCAGGTACTCCGCGCAACATCCGCCGATACTTGTCCCTCCTGCTGATAGCGGGCCCCGCAGTGATGGAAGTTGCACGAGGGTGCCATGAACGTGTCCCACACCTTGGAGAGTGTTCCCCTGGTGGCTGTGGGCCTGATGATGTTGTGGGACTCTGGGAGACCCTCCTCTCTCTGCCGCCAGCGATGGTGGGTGGGAAAATCTCCATCATGTTCTGCACGAGTTCCCTCTGGTATTCCAGCAATCGATTCGTCCTCTCCTCTACCGGAATAAAAGAGGAGACGTTATCTTTATACCGGGGGTCCAGGAGTTGCGAAGACCCAGTACAGTTTGTTCTCCACTATCCGGACAACACGTGTGTCCCGGGAAAAGCAGCCCAGCATGAAGTCAGCCATGTGTGCCAGACTCTGAATAGGCATGACGTCACTGCCCCACCAGAAGGTCATTTGCCATTTCCTCCCTCTTCCCTCTGCCCTCCTGCTGCTCACCATCCGGCCAACATGGAATAGGTGGAGCATTCCAGCGAGTGGCAGGTCGCGACAACAGCCGATGTTCAGGCAAATGGGGCGTTGCTGGAGTTTTTTTAAGCTAGCAGCAGCTACAGTTGACTTCCGAAAGTGAGCGCACAAGCGCCGCACTTTCACCGTAGCTCTGCCAGGTTGGGGTAAGTCTTCAGAAATTTTTGGACTACCGATTAAAAACGTGGGCCAGGCATGGTACGTGATTGAGTTTCGCAAGCTCCAGAGCCGCCACAGGTTACGGCCGTTATCGCACACAACCATGCCTGGTCCTAGCTGCAGCGGCGACAGCCACATCTCCGTCGCTGCAATATGGCGTCCCTCACCTCTGGGGCGCTGTGCTTCTGTCGCCCAAGCTGATGAGCTTAAGCACCGCCTGCTGACGTCTCCCCGCGCCAGTGCTGCAACGCTTCCAGCTAGCGGCTGAGGGCGATGTTAAGGCAAGGAGGAGGAGGAGGAGGAGGGGGGTTTATAGAACCCGTGCTGGCAATCTTGGGCGGGGGTGGTAGGTAGCCGTCTCTGTTTGCGACCTCATCCCCGCTTCCACAAACATTCACCCAGTGTCCGTCAAAGAGATGTATCGTCCCTGGCCGCAAGCGCTTGTCCACGAGTCGGTGGTCAAGTGGACCTTTGCGCTGACTGCGTACCTCAGGGCCGCCTGATGTTACGCGACACGTGCTGGTGCAGGGCGGGGACGGCACTCCGGGAAAAGTAGTGGCGGCTGGGGACGGAATAGCGAGGTGCGGCAGCCGCCATCAGGTCGCGGAAGGCCTGCGTCTCCACAAGCCTAAACGGCAACATCTCCAGGGCCAGCAGTTTGGAGATGTGGCAGTTTAAGGCTTGGGCTTGGGGGTGACTCGAGGCGTACTTCCGCCTGCGGTCGAACGCCTGCGAGATGGACAGTTGTTGGGACGAGGAGTGTGAAGGTGCAGGCGAAGAGCGGGGGAAGGGGAGGCTGAAGGAGAAGGCCCCAAAGTAGCCGAGGCAGAGGCAGATGTGGAGGTGTCCTGGCTGGAGGTCTGGACCGCAGTGGCAGCACAACAAAGGGGAAGAGGCAGTGGCAGCAAGACCTTTGGCAGGTTGTATTGCGTTTGCTCTCTCCCACTCAGCCCAGTGCTTTGACTTCCAAGTGACGCCGCATGCCTGAGGTGGTCAGATTGCTCTTCTCAGAGCCCCTACTCAGTTTTGAGTGGCAAGAGTGTGCAAACCGCGCTCAGCTTTGTCATCCGCACAAACATTAAAAATCTCCACACCACAGAAGTACGAGGCCTCGATGGGGGAGCTTCGCGCGACTGCCCGCTGCCGGGAACAGCTTCGGCCTGCTGGCTGTGGCCTCACTTCTCTGTCTGGACTGTCCTCTGCTCTGGACATCCCTCTGCCTGTGGACATCCCTCTGCCTGTGGACATCCCTCTGGTCCTCATCCTCTGCCTCTGGACATCCCTCTGCCTCTGGACATCCTCTGCCTCTTGCTGCTTTTTCGGTGCTGCGGCAGGACCACCACCTCTCCACTGCTTTCCCCGCTGGACATCACCCCTGGCCAAGTGGGGTCGGTCATTTCGTCATCACACCTCCTCTTCCTTCCTCACTCTGCTCCTCCTCCTGCCCACTGGACATTCCAACAGCCTCCCTTGATGGCAACTGCGTCTCATCATCATCATCGCTCATGATAACAGATGCTGGTTCAGGGTCCACATCAGCAGGAGATGGCGAAACTCAAGTGTTTGGGCATGACACTACAAACAAATTCCTCTGCTAGCTCCTGGGATTCTTCCGGCACATCTGAAAAGGACCCGAAAAGAGCTCCTGGGAGGGGTCAAGGGTGGGATGACTCTGTTGGCCAGGTGTGGAGGAAGGAGGGTCAGAGTGAGACTGTGTGGATGACTGGCTGGTGGACAACTGTGTGTGGAAGCGCTATCGGCTATCCATTGCACCACTGTTCAACCTGCTCAGGCTCAACAGCGGTGTAACCCGCCCCCTGCTTAACTGTCCATAAGGCAGGGAAGTGGATCCTGGCTGACCCTCACCGCACGATTGTATCCCCACTGGCTTCAAACAAGGCCCCCAACAGCATTTCCGCGCCCCCGTCCTCGTCACGATTCCGCTAGCCCCCCTTCGCATTTTTTTTTGTTAAAATACAATATTTGGGGTATTTAACACCACGTATATAAAATATTTTGCAAGAGAACGCACAGTACAGGTTGCCAATGAAAAGGCCTATTTTTTTTAATATTTCAGGTACACACCGTGTACTAACAGATCAGACGGTGTGTATTAACACCAGTATATAAAATATTTTGCAAGAGAACGCACAGTACAGGTGCCATTGAAAAGGCCTTATTTTTTTATATTTCGGTACACAGCCGTGTACTAACAGATCAGACGGTGTGTATTACACCAGTATATAAAATATTTTGCAAGAGAACGCACAGTACAGTGCCAATGAAAAGGCCTATTTTTTTTATATTTCAAAGTCACAGCCGTTACTAACAGATTCAGACGGTGTGTATTTAACACCAGTATGTAAAATATTTTGCAAGAGAACGCACAGTACAGTGCCAATGAAAAGGCCTATTTTTTATATTTCAGGTACACAGCCGTTGTACTAACAGTCAGACGGGTGTGTATTAAACCACCATAATATATTATTTGCAAGAGAACGCACAGTACAGTGCCAATGAAAAGGCCTATATTTTTATATTTCTAGGTACACAGCCGTGTACTAACTGTCAGACGGTGGTATTAACACCAGTATATAAAATATTTTGCAAAGAACGCACAGTACAGTTGCCAATGAAAAGGCCTAATTTTTTTTTATTTCTAGGTACACAAGCCGTTACTAACAGTCAGACGGTGTGTATTAACACCAGTATATAAAATATTTTGCAAGAGAACGCACAGTACAGTGCCAATGAAAGGCCTATATATTTTCATATTCAGGTACACAGCCGTGTACTAACAGTCAGACGGTGTGTATTAACACCAGTATATAAAATTATTTTGCAAGAGAACGCACCAGTACAGTGCCAATGAAAAGGCTTTTTTTATTTTCAAGGTACACAGCCGTGTACTAAACAGTCAGACGGTGTGTATTAACACCAGTATGTAAAATTTATTTTGCAAGAGAACGCACAGTACAGTGCCAATGAAAAGGCCTATTTTTTAATATTTCAGGTACACAGCGTGTACTAACAGATCAGACGGTGGGTATTAACACCAGGTTAAAAATTTTTGAAAAGAACGCACAGTACAGTGCCAATGAAAAGGCCTATTATTTTAATATTTCAGGACACAGCCGTGTACTAACAGATCAGACGGTGTGTATTAACACCAGGTATATAAAAATTATTTGCAAGAGAACGCACAGTACAGGTGCCAATGAAAAGGCCTATTTTTTTATATTTCAGGTACACAGCCGTGTACTAACTGTTCAGACGGTGTGTATTAACACCACGTATATAAAATTTTTTGCAAGAGAACGCACAGTACAGGTGCCAATGAAAAGGCCTATTTTTTTTATTTCTAGGACACAGCTGTAATAACTTTCAGCGGTGGTATTACACCATGTATATAAAATATTTTGCAGAGAACGCACAGTACAGGTGCCAATGAAAAGGCCATTTTTTTTTATTTTCTAGGTACGAGCCGTGTAGTACAGTCCGACGGTGGGTATTAACACACGTATATAAAAATATTTGCAAGAGAAGCACAGTAACAGGTGCCATGAAAAGGCCAATTTTTTTTTTATTATTTCTAGGTACATACAGGCCGTGTACTAAAAACAGATCAGATGGTGTGTATTAACCCACGTATAAAAAAAATTTTGCAAGAGAACGCACAGTACAGGTGCCATGAAAAGGCCTTTTTTTTTATATTTCTAGGTACACAGCCGTGTACTACAGATCAGATGGTGTATTAACACAGTTATAAAATATTTTGCAAGAGAACTCACAGTACAGTGCCAATGAAAAGGCCAATTTTTTATATTTCTAGGTACACAGCCGCGTTACTAACAGATCAGACGGTGGTATACACCACGTATATAAAATTTTTGCAAGAGAACGCACAGTACAGGTGCCAATGAAAGGCCTATTTTTTTTTTCTTTTACATACAGCCGTGTACTAACAGTTCAGACGGGATATTAACACCACGTATATAAAATATTTTGCAGAGAAAGCACAGTACAGGTGCCAATGAAAAGGCCTATTTTTTTTTATATATTTCTAGGTACACAGCCATGTCTAACAGATCAGACGGTGGGTATTAACCACCCCGTATATAAAATTATTTTGCAAGAGAACGCACAGTACAGGTGCCAATGAAAAGGCTTTTTTTTTTTTTTCTGGCACACAGCCGTGTACTAACAGTTCAGACGGTGGTATTAACCACGTATATAAAATTTTTGCAAGAAACGCACAGTACAGGTGCCAATGAAAGGCTATTTTTTTATATTTCTAGGTGCACAGCCGTGTACTTACAGATCAGACGGTGGGTGAACTAACACCACGTCAGAAGGTCTAATGTTCCCAATAGCCAAGCTTTCATCAATATACTGCTTAAGCGACTCTCTTTCAGGTACAGACAGATTATAAATACGACCCTTAGGCAGCTTGACTTTGGGCAAGAGATCTATCTTACAGTCAAAATCCCTATGAGGAGGAAGGACTTGAGACAGGGGTTTGGAGAAAACATCTGCAAAATCAGAGATAAACTCCGGGATCCCAGCATCACATGCAGTCGTGGTACAGAGTGAGACCTGAGACATATGGGCCTTACACTGAGGACCCCAGCGAACAAGATCCAGTGTACTGCAGTCAATGACTGGATTATGTTCCTGGAGCCAGGGCATCCCCAGGATAACGTTCACTGACAAATTTTTCATAACCAGAAAAGAACAATATTCAATGTGTAGTGCACCCACCACCAATTTTATCTCGGGGGTTCAGAATTTGACCAAACCAGCACGCAATGGGGTCATATCCACACTTGATACTAGGATAGGAGGGGACAACAGAATCATGGAAGACAAAACCTGGGACACGAAATCCAAGTCGATGAAATTAGTGGCTGCACCCGAGTCCAGAAAAGCCAGACCTGTACATGAGACTGACTGGACCTCAATAGTGCAGGGCAAAAACATTTTAGAAATTTTAGGGAGTACCTGAGCTCCTAGGCAGTCCTCCCGACAACTGCCTAGGAGCGGAAGTTTTTCCTGCTGTGACTTCTTGGGACAGGCATCTAGCTGATGTTCGGGACTCCCACAGTAGAAACATAGTCGATTCTTCCGGTGATGTTCCCTCCTCTGCTCTGGGGTGATACTGCCGAGCTCCATTGGTTCAGGCCCAGGTAGAGATGAGACCGGACTGAGGGTCGGCCGAGGGGCGGGAGACACCCGAGGTGATTGTCTGGACCTTAGTCGTCGATCTGCCCGGATGGCGAGGGTCATAGCTTCGTCAAGAGTCTTAGGTTCTGCATGAGCTAATAACAAGTCTTTTACCTGGTCTGAGAGGCCGGTCATGAATAGGTCTTTCAAGGCCTGATCGTTCCACCCCGAGTCTGTCACGTACTGTCTGAACGTAGCACAATATTCTTCCGCCATTTGTCTACCCTGGCAGAGGGATAACAAGTGAGAAACCGCTAACGCAGGTCGGTCTGGTTCATCATAAATCTGACCCAGTGCAGAAAAAAAACTGTCCAGAGAAAAACGCAGAGGTGAATCAGGAGGTAAAGAAAGCGCCCAATTTTGCGGGTCACCCCGCAGGAGAGACATAACCAACCCCACCTTTTGCGCTTCTGTCCCAGAGGACCGAGGTCGTAAGGAAAAATAAAGTTTACACCCTTCCCGAAATGAAAAAAAATTCTTACGATCACCCGGAAAAAGGTCAGGAAGGGGAACCTTAGGTTCAGGTGCAGGTGACTGAGCGGCCGGGGGTGGCACCGGGGCCGTAGCATGCATGTCTTCCTGAACCTGAAGGCGGATATCCAGATCTTGAACCAACTTGGTCAAGGCCTGGACCTGTGCGACCACAGCTGACATAGGCTCCATAGGTGGAGTGAACGTAGCTGGACGTATGCAGGTTGCAGGCCTCTTTTGGCCAGTGTTTCTGTCAGGGCTGGGATACACAGACAAGGGGAAAGTGATCCCTAAGCTTAATCCCAACCCCTTTCCCTGCCTATTGCCTACTCAGGCTAACCCCTGAGTCGACAACCAGATGACTCGAAATACACTAGTAAAGGTGCAGGGGAAGGGAAAACAAACAAGACAGACAAACAACCAAATGGGAAGTCAGAAAGCCGTGTCAAAACCAGGAGAGTACGTCAGGAACAAAATCAGCAAGCAAAGAGTAGTCAAAAAACACGCCAAGGGTCAAAGAACAACTAGAATCCAAACTGCAGAGCACAAATGACAAACCAGGTAGTAGCAAGGAACTCCAAACACTGGCAGCAAGGTAAACATTTGAGGACCTTAAATACCTAGCAGACCCCACCCAACCAGCTGACTGGGAGGAGAAAGCAAGGAACCAAAACTTAACTCATAAGATACCAAATGAACAGAAAATAACCAGACTATATTGCTCGCGTTTTCCGGCGACCAGAGTCAGAGACAGGACCAGCAGAACGGGTGCAATGACTGCCGGTCCTGACACTTACCTGATCCATTTGCTTGCGATGAGCCGGCAGCCACCATCTTGATTGCAGATCTCTTCCGAAATGTGTGGGGACAGTGGGCGTGATAATGTCATCTCGGGCCACGTGAGACTTTTAAGCAAGATGGTGGCAGCGGGCCGTCGCAAGCAAATGGATCATGTAAGTATTATTATTATTATTATTATATATATTTTTTAAATGTTACATTGTTACACTCTGTTATTAATATCAGATGCCACGATCATGTATGAACGTGGCATATGAGGGGTACAATGACGCATTTGCTGCTCCTTGCCATTGCACCCACTACTTACAAAGAAATGCACTTTTTGACTAAGTAAAGCAGATTTTTTGGGTGAAATTTGGCGAGGCAACCAAATAAAATTTTTAAATACTTTGCTCAACACTAATTGCAAACAATGCAGAGGAGACCATTTGCAGCCAGTTGTCTTATGGCTAGCCACGATAATAAAAGGGGGTGGAGAATGGCTTAAAATACAATTTTTTTATTTACAATAATTTCTACATTTCTCAAATTTCATTGCAATGTGAGATAAACTAGAAACAATTGAGCAGAGAGGATTTGGGGAGGAAATTGTTTATTTTCTGTGTTTTTTCTGCTTACTGTTACTTTACATGACATGCATTTGAACGGTATACAGTTATGCTAAATCTAAATCTATTATTAGGATTAGCCTCTTAAGGATAGGATGTGTAGCTATGTAGCTCAAGGGCAGCTTTCCTCCTGGTATTTATTCTTTAGTTTCTTGTTGATCTGTTAATTCCCTTTTTAAAAAGAAAAACAAAAGATAACAAACGTGTGACCCCTTCTTTTCGGCATGATATAATATGACTTTAGAATATGGCAATGACTAAAAGTAAAAATATGAACAAAATAATTACTTCTTACAAGTAATAGTTTATACCACGTTACCTTTATGCTCAATCCATGAATTATCACAAAGTTAATGTGTGACATTAAAGTCACCAGTGATATAATCCCAAAGGGTCTATGTCTAGATGTGTAGTATAAACAGCAATTATAACTAGCTTTGAGCAAATCAAAGCATCCAAAACGGAATTTTGTCTGAAGTTTAGGAAAACTTTGATTCGCATCACTGCTGCTGTTGCTGCTGATACCCTACCTACTGTGTTATGGGGCCACTACTGTCACTGTTACTGCCACTGCTACTCTCTCCACTCTATCATGGGGCCACTACTGTCACTGTTACCGCCACTGCTGCTGCCACTCTCCCTACTCTGTTATGTGGCCACTACTGTGACTGTTACTGCTGCTGCCACTCTTTCCATTCGGTAATGGGGCCACTACTGTCACTATTACTGACGCTGTCACTGTCCCCACTCTGTCATAGGGCCACTACTGTCACTGTTACTGCTGTTGCTACTGCCACACTCCCTACTTTGTCATGGGGCCACTACTATCACTTTTACTGCCGAGTATGGAGTGGGCTCACTGCAGCAGCTCGCTCCATACATTCCCTAAGCCACGTATGGGTATACCTAATTTATAGTGATTTGTGACAAATTAATTGGAATTTCTTGGCAAACTTTGGCAAATCAGCCAAATCGAATTTTTCAAAACTTTGCTGATCTCTAATTAAAAGGTATAGGTACAAGTTTATTGTCAGAAGCAAAATTCTTAAAAAGGCCTAACAAAGACAATGAATTGAAAGCTCAATCACAAAGAACAGTTTAAGCTGATTTTTTTCAGTGTGGTCAAGATCCACAGTGGAACCCAGAAATAAACACAGGAATCTAAAGATCTTCATGGTTCATGGCCACACTCTGCAGCAAAGTCAACCACATATGGGACCAAATGCACATTTTAATTTACTCTACTTGAATGATTCACAGAAATGTGAGACGTTTTGTACCTGCTGCTTGTATAGGTTAGGCATGCCCCCACTCACATTCAGAGTGGAATATGAATTTTACAATATTTTGCCAACTTTCTTCAATTACAGTTTGTTTTGAAACTTGTAAATTAAGAATATTGAAATGTATGAAAACGAACAGATTGCTTGTCATATCCCTGGCAGCATATACAGTCTCATATGACTCCATGTAGTTACTGTAGCCGCCATCACGTCTGTCCCCCTTTATTGCACATGGGAGGAATTTCAAATACATTTCATGCTATAAATATTCAGTAAAAAAATATAATGGTTATTTTAATATTTCAATCAGCAAAAAATGCCTGCTTTATTAACATTAAGAATTTAATCAAGATTACAATTGTATGCATATTTAGCACACCTCTGCCCAGTTATTTTAAGTTTAGTTTTCGTTTCTCCATTTTTAGAAAATACTGTGCTTTTACAAGACTTTATAATACTAAATAATTCACTGTGCGGTTTTACGTTCACTTTCATGTGTCTAATTAGGGCATAATTATACTCTACTACAGCACCTGCAAGTCTGGAAAATGAGACTGTTTACATGATTCTGGAATGAGGTTGGTACATCATGCTGACAATTTCATTCATGGTGACATCTGTTCTTGTTTTCAGTCAATAACTGCTAAACAATTTTAAGAAGCTCACCTCTTAATAAAATTTGTTGGTAAAATATCAAATAGATGAAGAGACAAAGAAACAGGTTAGACTTTTCTGTCTCACAATGGGGGGATTCCTGTGAAATAAAAGCAAGTAAGGCTACTTTCACACTAGCGTTTTAAAATTCCGGTATTGAGTTCCGTCATAGGGGCTCAATACCGGAATAAAACGCTTCAGTTTTGTCCCCATTCATTGTCAATGGGGACAAAACTGAACTGAAGACAACGGAATGCTCCTGAAAGCATTCCGTTCCGTCTTCAGACCGGAGAACAAACCGCAGCATGCTGCGGTTTGCTCTCCGGTCCAGGCATCCGCACCAAGACGGATCCGGAATGACCCCCAATGCAAGTCAATGGGGGTGGATCCGTCTGGTGTGACCATAATGGTAACCGGATCCGCCCTCCATTGACTTTCAATGGAGTCCATTACGGATCCGGGTACACATAGACACATACAGACATAAACATACACACACATAAAGACATACAAACACACATACATACTTACATGCTCCCCGGCAGGTCTTCGGAGCGTCAGGACGGCTCACACAGGTCACGATTCCCCACAGCGCCCTCTGCTGGGCGCCTGGTGGAATCGTCATTGACGATTCCACCAGGCGCCCAGCAGAGGGCGCTGTGGGGAATCGTGACCTGTGTGAGCCGTCCTGACGCTCCGAAGACCTGCCGGGGAGCATGTAAGTATGTATGTGTGTTTGTATGTCTATATGTGTGTGTATGTTTATGTGTATGTATATGTATGTACTGTGTGACATGTGTGGGGCCGGAGCGCGGTTCCGGCTCCACACATGTCACTGCGGCAGGCCTGATCCGGCAGCACCCTTCACCTGCCGGATCAGGCCTGCCGCCAGTGTGAAAGTAGCCTAAGGCTGGCCATACACATTAGATTCATATTGACACATGGATGGATGGATACACATTGACCTAATGCTCCTTTGATCGACAGCCATTTGTCCTGATTCTCCCATGAACATGCATACTCAACCAAGTCAATGGGGAAAAGGGAGAAAGCTGCTGCCAAATATTGCTCTTTGTTAACCGCTTTTGGCCACAATACCAGGAAAATGATTGTATGTGTGATCCCACAACTTTTTTGAAAAAAGGTATGACATATATTTTGTCACTTTGGCCCTATTAATGCTAAATATATTATAGAGTAAAAGTGCCAATTCTTTATGTCTATTCCCAGACTTATATCCATACACTTTGAGAGCACTTCACTACCACTTCCACAGTAATATTATCAAACATACCTACGGACCTCATAATAGGAGTACCCTATTGCCCTATGGTCTCCTATGCTATGACGAACATCTAAAGCAAATTTCACCCGATACGAATATATACCCCTAGTAATTTTTACTTACCTTGTAGTTAGTGGCCTAGGAGGCTTGTGGCCTACCTTATGATCCTTGTTACTACAACTCTGTTCATCATGGATTTTCCAACTTACATACGTATTAATGTACTGTAAGTTCTCAACTAGTTTTCGGCACTTAATTTTCCCTCTCTTCCAGTATGCCTTTAGTGATAATCGCATTTAATCATCAACAGGACTTTGGCAATTAGAGATCAGAATCTCACTAAACCACATAAACACAACAATTATGCATATTTACTGTAAGTAACTACCCAGTCACTATATTACTTATACTATTGTATTGTGGTTTGTATATTACATTTATATTAAATGTGTTTAGTCTGATGACTGACTAGTGGTGCCTCTGTATGTTTCCACTAGTTAGGGCCTCCTACTCTAGGAACCTCCTGATTTCTTCATTGTCATCATTATATCAAGAACTAGATGCAGTATACTCCCTTTGGAGATCAGTGATTGGTATTTTGTAAAGATATGCTCATGATCAGTGATATGTCATTATATAACCTTTTACTTGAAATTTACCAGTTTTCTCCTCTTCAGGCTATATCTCTAATTTTTAATTTACCCAGAGCTAGTGAATGGAGACTAGCTAGAAAGATGGCTGCCCATAGATTGCACAAAAAGACGGCAGAGTCTGCTCCCTAAAGGTCCCTTTATATGGGAATATTACAGCAGATAGCTGGGAAGGAAGCATTCCTTCCCGAAAATCTGTTTATCGCTGGTGGAGGAGACTGCTGCATTTACATGCTGTGATCTCCTCAAGAGAATGAGAAGGGGTGAACACTAATGCCATCACTTTTCCCCATATTGCCAGGAGATCGTGTTTACACAGCATGATCTGCTGCCGGCAAACAGTCATTTTTGCATGTGCACAAACGATCGGATTACCCGATGAACAAGTGTTTCAATTGTTCTTCTGGTAATCGGCGGCCCATTTACACTGCCTGATCATCGTTAACAAGCATTACTACGAACACTTGTCAGTGATAATTTGTACAATTATTAGCCCGTGTAAAGGGCCCTTAACTCTCTCACTCAAGAATTACTCAAAAGTACCATAGAGGTAATTATGGTTACTGAGTAGAGATGAGCAAGTAGTGAAATATTCGAAAGTTCGAAATTCGATTCGAATAGACCGCAATATTCGACTATTCGACCGAATATCGAATCCCATTAAAGTCTATGGGAAAAAAATGCTCGCCACTTGGAAATCTCAATTCGACCACTTGGAGGTCACCAAGTCCACCCTGAAACCTCAGAAAAGGATGCCAACACTGCTGGAATGCAACTGGGACAGCAGGGGAAGCATGTCTGGGTGCATATAACGCGCCCAAGTCGCACTATTACGCCACTATCACAGCCTCTCAACAATACACTCCAAAGACAATATAACCTCTCTGTAAAGTGAGACCATACAAGGAAACCTTCTTTCCTCTACATTGCCATGGACCCCAAGCCAAACTAGACAAAAAAGAAGATAAAATTCTGCACCCCTTAAAATCACGTTGCCTATGACAACCACAGATGGCATAGGCAAGGGGGAAAGCAATCAAGCCATCACTATTTTTCCCTCTGTGCCATCCCTGCCTTGCCCAGGCACATGTCCCAAAACATCATCCACGCCCGAGTAACACGGTTACTGCAAAAGGCCATTTGACCACCAACACTTTGGTTTGAGGCCGGGGATGCTACATCTCCCTGACAGCACACTGGGTGAATGTTGTGGAGGCGGGGACGGGCAAACCTGCTACCCCCACCCAAGTTTTGGGCCTTGGTTGTGTCTGGATTTCCGCAACCCTTACAGACAGCTCGGCAAACCCCTCCTTCTCCTTCTAGATTTGTTAAATCTGTCCACCACCCAGTCAAGTCCACAAAGTCCAGTCTCGTCGATAGCCTGCAGAAACTGCAGGGACCTCACTCTGACCCTCCTTCCTCCCACCCTGCCCAATGTTATCAACCCAGTGTTCCTACCCATGCAAGAATCGCAGGAGCTATCTGAGGATTTTGTTTGTTCTGATGCCCAAACACTGGAGCAAGCTCCATCTCTAGCTGATGGTGGTGTGGAACGGGCACTAAAGTGTAAAATGATTAGGGACGATGATGAGACACAGTTGCCAGCAAGGGAGGCTGTTGGAGCAAAGTGAGGCAGTGTAAGAGGAGGTGGTTGAGTTTGACGAAGTCAGTGACCCGACCTGGCCCAGTGTCATGTCTAGCAGGTAAAGCAGTGGGGATGTTGAGGGATGCGTAGGACCGCGAAAGGCAGGAAAAGGCCGTGGGCTGGCCAGAGGCTCATGGAGAAGGCAGGCTAGAGCCCGCAGGGCCGCATCTCTTCCCTATAACAGGCCCCCACACAAAGCTCTCCCATCGAGGGCTCTTAGGTCCTTGTTGTGAAAATATTTTAATGAGTGCGCAAAGTTAGCTTGAGGTGAGCCCTCGAAAAAATTATATGGAGGCCCAAGAGGTGAGTCCTCGAAAAAATTAAGTGGAGGCCAAAGAGGTGAGACCTCTTAAAAATTGTATTAAGGCCCAAGAGGTGAGCCATAATAAAAATTGTTTGTAGGCCGAAGAGGTGAGACCTCTTAAAAATTGTTTGTAGGCCCAAGAGGTGAGACCTCTTAACAATTGTATTAAGGCCCAAGAGGTGAGCCATAATAAAAATTGTTTGTAGGCCGAAGAGGTGAGACCTCTTAAAAATTGTTTGTAGGCCGAAGAGGTGAGGCATGAGAAAAATTGTTTGTAGGCCCAAGAGGTGAGACCTCTTAAAAATTATGTGGAGGCCAAAGAGGTGAGACCTCTTAAAAATTGTTTGTAGGCCCAAGAGGTGAGCCATGAGAAAAACTGTTTGTAGGCCCAAGAGGTGAGACCTCTTAAAAATTATGTGGAGGCCCAAGAGGTGAGACCTCTTAAAAATTATGTGGAGGCCCAAGAGGTGAGACCTCTTAAAAATTGTTTGTAGGCCCAAGAGGTGAGGCATGAGAAAAATTGTTTGTAGGCTCAAGAGGTGAGACCTCTTAAAAATTATGTCGAGGCCCAAGAGGTGAGACCTCTTAAAAATTATGTGGAGGCCCAAGAGGTGAGACCTCTTAAAAATTATGTGGAGGCCCAAGAGGTGAGACCTCTTAAAAATTATGTGGAGGCCCAAGAGGTGAGACCTCTTAAAAATTATGTGGAGGCCCAAGAGGTGAGACCTCTTAAAAATTATGTGGAGGCCAAAGAGGTGAGACCTCTTAAAAATTGTTTGTAGGCCCAAGAGGTGAGCCATGAGAAAAATTGTTTGTAGGCCCAAGAGGTGAGACCTCTTAAAAATTATGTGGAGGCCAAAGAGGTGAGACCTCTTAAAAATTATGTGGAGGCCAAAGAGGTGAGACCTCTTAAAAATTGTTTGTAGGCCCAAGAGGTGAGCCATGAGAAAAATTGTTTGTAGGCCCAAGAGGTGAGACCTCTTAAAAATTATGTGGAGGCCCAAGAGGTGAGACCTCTTAAAAATTATGTGGAGGCCAAAGAGGTGAGACCTCTTAAAAATTGTGTGGAGGCTAAAGAGGTGAGACCTCTTAAAAATTGTTTGTAGGCCCAAGAGGTGAGACCTCTTAAAAATTGTTTGTAGGCCCAAGAGGTGAGCCATAAATATATATATTTTTTTTTTACGGAGCAATTCTACGGCGGTTAAGGAGGAGGAGGAGGAGGTGGAGGAGGAAATGGCACTTCATACAGATGGCACTTCACTTTTGGCTGCTTTCCACTGTTGGAGAAGCAAAGTCCGGGTCAATCCACTTGCTGTTCATTTTGATTAGCGTCAGCCTGTCGGCACTGTCGGTTGACAGGCGGCTGCGCTGAACACCCTTTCTGATAGCACGCTGGCGGCAGGGCAGGCAAGCACCTCCAAGGCGTACAGGGACAGTTCCAGCCACGTGTCCAACTTGGAGACCCAGTAAGTGTAGGACGCCGAGGGATCGGGGAGGACATGGGTACGGTCTGCCATGTACTCCCGCAACATACGCCGATACTTGTCCCTCCTGCTGATAGCGGGCCCCGCAGTGATGGAAGTTGCACGAGGGGGTGCCATGAACGTGTCCCACACCTTGGAGAGTGTTCGCCTGGTGGCTGTGGGCCTGATCGATGTTGAGGGACTCTGGGAGACCCTCTCCTCTCTGCCGCCAGCGATGGTGGGTGGGAAAATCTCCATCATGTTCTGCACGAGTTCCCTCTGGTATTCCAGCAATCGATTCGTCCTCTCCTCTACCGGAATAAAAGAGGAGACGTTATCTTTATACCGGGGGTCCAGGATTGCGAAGACCCAGTACAGTTTGTTCTCCACTATCCGGACAACACGTGTGTCCCGGGAAAAGCAGCCCAGCATGAAGTCAGCCATGTGTGCCAGACTCTGAATAGGCATGACGTCACTGCCCCCACCAGAAGGATCACTTGCCATTTCCTCCTCTTCCTCTTCCGCCTCCTCTCCGCCCCATCCGCGCTGAACCAATGGGACGCACACAGCCTGACTGCTACCCTCGCCGCCAGCATCCTCCTCCTCTTCCACAGCCACCTCCACGTCGTCCTCCTCATCCTCCTCCTCCTCCTGCAACTGCCACCGAGAAGCAGACAAAAGTGTGGTCTGACTGTGTAGCTCCGTTGCGTCTCCTCCTACCCCCGTCTCCTCTGCGTGCAATGCGTTCTCCCTTATTGCGATGAGCGATTCTTTAAGGACGCATAGGAGCGGGATGGTTACGCTCACTATAGCGTCCTCGCTGCTGACCTTCTTGGTGGACTCCTCAAAGATACGCAGTACATCGCATATGTCTGCCATCCATGGCCACTCGTGGTTGGCAAACTGAGGGAGCTGAGTTGGAGGCACGCGTGGATTCCTAGTGTAAGTGAGCGCACAAGCGCTGCACTTTCACCAGTAGCTCTGCCAGGTTGGGGTAAGTCTTTAGAAATTTTTGGACTACCAGATTAAAAACGTGGGCCAGGCATGGTACGTGATTGAGTTCGGCAAGCTCCAGAGCCGCCACCAGGTTACGGCCGTTATCGCACACGACCATGCCTGGTCCTAGCTGCAGCGGCGACAGCCACATCTCCGTCTGCTGCAATATGGCGTCCCTCACCTCTGGGGCGCTGTGCTTCCTGTCGCCCAAGCTGATGAGCTTAAGCACCGCCTGCTGACGTCTCCCCGCGCCAGTGCTGCAACGCTTCCAGCTAGCGGCTGAGGGCGATGTTAAGGCAGAGGAGGAGGAGGAGGAGGAGGAGGGTTTATCAGAACCCGTGCTGGCAATCTTGGGCGGGGGTGGTAGGTAGGCCGTCTCTGTTTGCGACCCCGTCCCCACTTCCACAACATTCACCCAGTGTGCCGTCAAAGAGATGTATCGTCCCTGGCCGCAAGCGCTTGTCCACGAGTCGGTGGTCAAGTGGACCTTTCCGCTGACTGCGTACCTCAGGGCCCGCCTGATGTTACGCGACACATGCTGGTGCAGGGCGGGGACGGCACTCCGGGAAAAGTAGTGGTGGCTGGGGACGGAATAGCGAGGTGCGGCAGCCGCCATCAGGTCGCGGAAGGCCTGCGTCTCCACAAGCCTAAACGGCAACATCTCCAGGGCCAGCAGTTTGGAGATGTGGCAGTTTAAGGCTTGGGCTTGGGGGTGACTTGAGGCGTACTTCCGCCTGCGGTCGAACGCCTGCGAGATGGACAGTTGATGGGACGAGGAGTGTGAAGGTGCAGGCGAAGATGCGGGGGAAGGGGAGGCTGAAGGAGAAGGCCCCAAAGTAGCCGAGGCAGAGGCTGATGTGGAGGTGTCCTGGCTGGAGGTCTGGACCGCAGTGGCAGCACACAACAAAGGGGAAGAGGCAGTGGCAGGAAGACCTTGCGCAGGTTGTATTGCGTTTCCTCTCTCCCACTCAGCCCAGTGCTTGACTTCCAAGTGACGCCGCATGCCTGAGGTGGTCATATTGCTCTTCTCAGAGCCCCTACTCAGTTTTGAGTGGCAGAGTGTGCAAACCGCGCTCAGTTTGTCATCCGCACAAACATTAAAAAATCTCCACACCACAGAAGTACGAGGCCTCAATGGGGGAGCTTCGCGCGACTGCCTGCTGCCGGGAACAGCTTCGGCCCTGCTGGCTGTGGCCTCACTTCTCTGTCTGGACTGTCCTCTGCCTCTGGACATCCCTCTGCCTGTGGACATCCCTCTGCCTCTGGACATCCCTCTGCCTCTGGACATCCCTCTGCCTCTTGCTGCCTTTTTCGGTGCTGCACAGACCACCACCTCTCCACTGCTTTCCCTGCTGGACATCACCCCTGGCCAAGTGGGGTCGGTCATTTCGTCATCCACCACCTCCTCTTCCACTTCCTCACTCTGCTCCTCCTCCTGCCCACTGGACATTCCAACAGCCTCCCTTGATGGCAACTGTGTCTCATCATCATCATCGCTCATGATAACAGATGCTGGTTCAGGGTCCACATCAGCAGGAGATGGCGAATACTCAAGTGGTTGGGCATCACTACAAACAAATTCCTCTGGTAGCTCCAGGGATTCTTCCGGCACATCTGAAAAAGGACCCGAAAAGAGCTCCTGGGAGGGGTCAAGGGTGGTTTGACTCTGTTGGCCAGGTGTGGAGGAAGGAGGGTCAGAGTAAGACTGTGTGGATGACTGGCTGGTGGACAACTGTGTGGAAGCGCTATCGGCTATCCATTGCACCACCTGTTCACACTGCTCAGGCATCAACAGCGGTGTAACCCACCCCCTGCTTAACTATCCCATAAAGGCAGGGATTCTGGATGAGCGGAATCCTGGCTGCCCCTCACCAGCACGCATTGTATCCCCACTGGCTTCAACAAGGCCCCCAACAGCATTTCCGCACCCCCGTCCTCGTCCATGTCCGATTTCGCTAGCCCTCCGCATTTTTTTTTTTGGTTACAATATTTGGCGTACACAGCCGTATACTAACAGGTCAGACGGTGTGTATTAACACCACGTATATAAAAGATTTTTGCAGGCACGCAGAACGCACAGTACAGGTGCCAAATAAAATGCCTTTTTTTAAATATTTCTAGGTACACAGCCGTGTACTAACAGGTCAGACGGTGTGTATTAACACCACGTATATAAAAGATTTTTGCAGGCACGCAGAACGCACAGTACAGGTGCCAAATAAAATGCCTTTTTTTTAAATATTTCTAGGTACACAGCCGTGTACTAACAGGTCAGACGGTGTGTATTAACACTACGTATATAAAAGATTTTTGCAAGCACGCAGAACGCACAGTACAGGTGCCAAATAAAAGGCCTTTTTTTATATTTCTAGGTACACAGCCGTGTACTAACAGGTCAGACGGTGTGTATTAAAACCACGTATATAAAATAATTTTGCAAGCACGCAGAACGCACAGTACAGGTGCCAAATAAAAGGCCTTTTTTTTAATATTTCTAGGTACACAGCCTTGTACTAACAGGTCAGACGGTGTGTATTAACACCACGTATATACAAGATTTTTGCAGGCACGCAGAACGCACAGTACAGGTGCCAAATAAAATGCCTTTTTTTTTATATTTCTAGGTACACAGCCGTGTACTAACAGGTCAGACGGTGTGTATTAACACCACGTATATAAAAAATTTTTGCAAGCACGCAAAACGCACAGTACAGGTGCCAAATAAAATGCCTTTTTTTAATATTTCTAGGTACACAGCCGTGTACTAACAGGTCAGACGGTGTGTATTAACACCACGTATATAAAAGATTTTTGCAAGCACGCAGAATGCACAGTACAGGTGCCAAATAAAATGCCTTTTTTTTAATATTTCTAGGTACACAGCCGTGTACTAACAGGTCAGACGGTGTGTATTAACACCACGTATATAAAAGATTTTTGCAAGCACGCAGAACGCACAGTACAGGTGCCAAATAAAATGCCTTTTTTTTAAATATTTCTAGGTACACAGCCGTGTACTAACAGGTCAGACGGTGTGTATTAACACCACGTATATAAAAGATTTTTGCAAGCACGCAGAATGCACAGTACAGGTGCCAAATAAAAGGCCTTTTTTTTTTATATTTCTAGGTACACAGCCGTGTACTAACAGGTCAGACGGTGGGTATTTACACCTGGTATACAAAAAGGGTATTGCAGGCACACAGAACCCAGAACACTAGAGCCAAAGAAACTGTATTTAAAAAAAAAAATGTACACAGCCGTATACTGCCAGAAGATCAGATGGTGCATATACACACTAGGTATATAACAGGGTTTTGCAGCCAAAAAGAACGCAGAACAGTAGTGCCAAATATAGTTTGGTATGTAGCAGAGCACCTAATACACCACTAATGCCTCTCTCTGTCCCTACTCCAGCAGCTATCCCTGAATACAGCAGCCGTTCTCTGCAGAGTGTATATGGTAGTAAAGCTATCACTGTACTGCACTATAGTAGCCCTGATAAGGGCTTTTAATCACGCTCCTGCCTGTCCAACAGCTAAAACCTATCTCTCCCTTCTCCAGCCTCTGTCCCTGACTAAGTTCACGCAGCATATGCGAACGAGCAGGAAGACCTGAGTTTTTAATATTCGAGGTCACGTGGTTTTTCCAGCCAATCCATGTAGACGCCATTTTCGCGCTGCCAGCGTGCTCCGCGGGCCTGTCATACCCCCCCTGCATGGTGATTGGTGGAAAAAGAGCGCAAGGGAAGGTGGGAGGGGAAACGAATTCTAAGTGCGCCATAGCCGTTATACTCGATCGAAATCGAGTATGCCGAATAGCGTAGTATTCGATCGAATACCGGCTCGATCGAACACTACTCGCTCATCTCTATTACTGAGAAGTACTGTAGTGATATGAATCAGGCACTTGAGGTAAGATAAAGACTGACAATAAGCTACACTAGTCTCCCTATCTTTGTCAGTTTGATTCTCATTCTGCTGCATACTCCACCTCATCTCTGCATAAACTTCTATGTGCAGTAATTTGACAAATCAATTTGTAATCTTTCATAAAAATTGCATAAATGTTGATAATTTTTCATAAAAATTGCTTAAAATCTCAAAATTTTATGCAACTACATAATAACATAACAATAAATGTTCAACATATCCAGAGTCCATACATACCAACTTTAAGATTGAAATTTTAAAAAAGTAACAAACTATTCAATACAGATATTATACACCTTGAAAAGTGTACCTCCAAAGCCTTTCTAATTCCTCAATGTAGGCAACCTAGTGATTGCAGTTACTTTGACAACCACATCCACCTTCATGAAATTGTGTAACAAACAAGAATTATTTAAAATAATTCAAAACAAGCACGTTCGTGAATCCCCATTCAATCAATTACACACAATAACAATGTAAAAAAATAAAAGTATGCGATGCCTATACACATGGAGCCATTTTTATTTTGACACTTAATGCATTAACCCAATTCCTGACACCCACTGGCAGATGTTCTTTAAAGATGGCACCCACCCTGAACTGGAGAGAGTGCCATATCTACTGGGTGACTGCTACTCCACACAGCAGACACCCGTGGCTAATGTCTGTGATCGGCAGTGTTGAGCAAATCGAAGTAAAGCTGAATGTCCTCAGTGCACTGGCTGGGCGCGGTGACATTATCAGTGATGACATCACCGCCTGGCCAGCATGACGACGTGGTGATGTCTTCACGTCATCACACAAAATTTCTTCAGGTTTCTTCAATCAAGATGGCCATGACGGTTTCTCTGAGAGCAAATGGATGAGGTGAGTATGGATTTTTTTTACCCCTGATTAATCCCTGAAAGGCCTCAATGTTAATGTCAGATGAACGCAGCATCTGAGGGGTTCAATAACAGGGGATGGCACAATCGACCTTCCTCAACATTGCGTCCGCTACATACAGAGGAATGCAATTTGTCACAAAGTACTTCATAACGAATTAAAATTCTTGTCGAAGGAGTCAAATCAAATTTTTGATAACTTCACTCATCGCTACTTAGTAGTATCCTGGTATTCTACAGTGGGTGTTGCCGCTCCCTGTCATTGTGCCTGCTACATAAAATGGAATGCGATTTGTGACAAAGTAATTTGTAACAAATCAAATTACTTTGTGAAATTTGACAAAGCAGACGAATTGAATTTTTGATAACTTTTCTCATCTCTATTGGCAGTAATGCTGATTCTGGACATTTAACCCCTCAGATGCTATGGTCAAATGACCACTGCATCTGAGAGGGAGAAAACCCGGAAGTGCATGCTTTGTGGGCAGTAATGCCTTCCTCAGGCGGAGATCGGGGAAGGTGTTCCATGTCAGTAATAAGCCAAAGCCTGTACTAGGCTTCTAGGCTCATTACTTGTATATTACAATTCAGGCCAGCAGGTGGCAGCACTGAATCGTAATACAGTAGTATAGCATTAGGTCACTACAAGGTATCAAATTGTGTTACTTAAGGCTATTAGTTACTTTGTTAAAGAGAAAGTAGTTACAATAGCAGATTCATTATGAGGTTGTTTGTCATCCTTTAACCTTAAAATTTTTAAGGGGGCCATTTATTTGTTGTTATTGGTGATGGATTGGATGTATTGATTTTACAGGCTTTTTTACTGCTCCATTAAAATACTGACACAAATACTGACTAAATTCTGACATCGGAATCACAAATCAAGCTTTGGATCATAGATCCAAAGTCGATTCATACTTCTTTTTAATGCTGTACAAAGACCTGTCTCCGTACGGCATTAAAATGTATGCGCTGCCCGAAGGCAAAATTGAATTCTACAACTTTAAAAAACATTTTCAAACAGGAATCGGAAGTCGACTTCAGATTCCTGTTTTAAAATGTTTTTAAAGTCGTAGAATTGAAGCCTGAAGTTATTCACTGAAGTCTCAAGTGACTTTGGACAAATTTTGCCTCTGAGAAGCACATATATTTCAATGCTGTATGGAACGAGGACGTAGCTGAGCAGAGTAGGCACTGTTTGACTTAGAGAATTGGGCCATATACATTGGGGCATGGGAACCAGATCTTTTGAGGCCCTCGCAGCACCCCCTGACTATAGAGTTTTTCAGAAATATACTGTATATGTGTTGTCTAGGGGGTGATCTTTCTCGTTATGGAGATCGCCTAGTATGCATGCAGAGTATTGTAAGCAATGCCCCTCTGGGTTTCCTGAAAAGATATTCAAATTTGCTTTCCTAAGTAGAAATAAGTGAACCAAGCATTTGAAGTACACTGAATTTTTTTTTAAAATTTGGTCCAAGCAAGAGAACCTAGTATATAATATATATGTACCATCGGTGGGGGGTATGCTTTCTTATTATGAAGCGCTAATGGTACACCCAGCATGCATGCGTAGTATTGTAGGCCAGGCAATGTTCCTAGTATGCGAGTAACCAAGTACGCGTGCACAGTATGGTGGCCAGAAAATGCGTCTGGTATGCCGTGTACATATTTATAGTATTGCAAGTCAGGTAATGCCTGTCTGGATTGCTGGGAAAGATATTCAAATTAGCTTTCCTAAACTTTTCTGACATCAGCAGATGTTAGACATGATAATTTGCATATATTTGCATATTTTACCCAGAAATAAAAAAGAGCATTGCCTTTCCTACAGTAGTCATCACATATATTAACTGGTGTCCATATTACAAATAATCCCCACCCAGAGGTCCCCCCAAGGTCTCTCAGTTAGAAAAGATCATTCTATCTGCTTTGCTCTGATAAAGTGCAGTTGTCTTTTAAATGCTGGTTACAGCTACCTTATGAGGCGGGATTAATTGTTTGTCTATTTTTGTTACATAAGTGTGTTTAAAAGGCTGAGTAGTGATTTGAAGGACATGCTGTAGTTATGTAATGCTCAAAGTATTTGAGAGCGTATAGCACTGCAACGGCTGCAATCTCCCAATCCACATTACATCTCAACAGCAAGCAACACAGACCACTTTCAGTTTTATTTGTATCTCAGTTCTTTACTTGCAACATATATCTTAAAATCAATATTCCATAGAAGTCCATGTAAAGTGCATAGGTAAACATACAGTAAAAACAAAACAACTTTTAATCAATTGTTACATTAAAACAATCCCTTCAATGGAACCCTTACTGCAATTTAGCTGTGTCTGTGGCAATGTAAAAAAAAATGGCTCACTACAAAAACTTGCTGAATTTGCAAACTTAATTTAACCCCTTTGGGCTCAGGCAATCCACTGTAAATATTCAATATATTTCCATTTGCAAAAGAAAGGTTTTAATTAGAGATGAGCGAATTTCATATTTAGAAATTTGTTTCCGCTTTGTTTAGTGGTAAAAGCATAATTGAGTTATGAATTCCATTACCACGGACCATAACGCAATTCTTTGACGGAATGCATAACGGAATTCCTTTAGAGGCATTCCTTTAATTATTCTGTCATAATAGAAATCTATGGGCAGCATAACAGATCTGTCTGGTCTCCGTTATGTAGGAGAGGACTCCAGCATAACGGAGACTGGACGGATCCGTTATTCAGCCCATAGACTTCTATTATGACAGAATGAATAACACATAGAATTGCGTTATGGTCCATGGTAATGGAATCCATAACGCAGTTCTACTTTTACCATTAAACAAAGCAGAAACAAATTTCTAAATATGAAATTCGCTCATCTCTAGTTTTAATCTGTTGTTCATCTTCTCCCTCAATATTCTCCAAAATCATCCATTTTAACTCTGACACACAGGGGGATATGTAACGGAAAACTGGATTAATTGCCCATAGCAACCAACCAGATTCCACCTTTCATCTTTCAGAGCTCCTTTGGAAAATGAAAAGTGGAATCTGATTTGTTGCTATGGGTGACTAAGGGCGGGTTCACATCAACGTTATGAATTCCGTTATTGCTTTCCATTATAACATGGTTATAACGGAAAATAATGAAATACGTAAGATGGAATTCAAAACGGAAACTCTTATGGGCATTCAGTTTTGATCTGTCATTACAGAAGTATATGGGCAAGCATAATGGGAGCATTTGGTTTCCATTATGCAGGACGAAAAATAAAGTCCAGTCGATCAAGCAATCTGACCAACCTATACTTTCCCACAAGAGCATTATATATATATATATATATATATATATATATATATACTGGCCTCCTCTGGGAATTTAGCACTCCTGTTCACACTGGTGCAGCTTCTGACCAGGTATGGTGTTCTCCTGATATGGGCCTGCCGGTTTGTGTAGGATGCAGGTCAGTGTTAGTGTAGGACTCATCCGATTGGAAGCCACCTTGATCGTTGGTGGATGAGCCTGACATATTTACGATCATTTATATGCGCTAAGAGCTTCCATTTTACTTACTACATAGCAGTTATGCTTTTTTACTTTTTCACATGTATACTTCATGTTCATTTTATGTGTCATGGCTTATCTAGTGCTGCTGCCATTTTTTGTTTAGTATATATATATATATATATATATATATATATATATATATACAGTGGAGGAAATAAGTATTTGATCCCCCACTGACTTTAAAAGTTTTAATACTAAAAAATAAATGAAACGTCTCATAATTTTATGCCAGCTTTATTTTAACAGTGCCACATAGAATATCAAAAGAAAAACTGAGAAAATTACATGAAATGAGAAATAAAAAATAATTTGCATTTCTTTGAGGGAATTAAGTATTTGATCCCCTAGTAAAACCATGACTAATGTTGGCTCCCACAGACCACTGACACCCTCTAATCACAGTGAAGTTGTTACCTGGATGAGAGACACCTGTCCCAAATTGTCACCTGTAGTAAAGGCCACCTGCCAACAGTCTCAGTGACACTCCAACATCTCCACCATGGGCAAGACTAAAGAGCTGTCTAAAGATGTCAGGGACAAAATTGTTGACCTACACAAGGCTGGAATGGGCTACAAAGCCATAAGTAAGAAACTGGATTAGAAGGTGACAACTGTTGGTGCAATTATTTGGAAGTGGAAGAAGTACAACATTACTGTCAATCGACCCAGGCCTGGAGCTCCATGCAAGATATCACCTAGTGGAGTCTCATTGATCATGAGAAAGGCTAAAAATCAGCCAAGAACTACACAGGAGGAGCTGAGTAATGATCTCAAGGCAGCTGGGACCACAGTCTCCAAAAAAACCATTGGTAATACACTGAGACGTAATGGTTTAAAATCCTGCAGTGCACGCAAGGTTCCTCTGCTCAAGAAGGCTCACGTCCAGGCCCGCCTCAAGTTTGCTGTGATCAGATGAGAGCAAAATTGAGCTCTTTGGCCTCAACTCAACTCGACGTGTTTGGAGGAAGAAGAATACAGAATATGACCCTAAGAATACCATCCCCACCGTCAAGCATGGTGGTGGAAGTATTATGTTTCGGGGTGTTTTTCTTCTAAGGGCACAGGCCAACTTCACCGCATTGACGGGAAGATGAACGGGGCCATGTATCGCAAAATCTTGGGTGACAACCTCCTTGCCTCTGCCAGGGCACTGAAAATGGGTCGTGGATGGGTCTTTCAGCACGACAACGACCCAAAACATACAGCCAAGGAAACAAAGGAGTGGCTCCATAAGAAGCATATCAAGGTCATGGAATGGCCTAGCCAGTCTCCTGACCTCAATCCCATCGAAAATCTATGGAGAGAGCTGAAGCTTTGCGTTTCCAAATGCATGCCTAAAAACCTTAAGGATATGGAGATGATTTGCAGAGAGGAGTGGGCCAAAATTACTCCTGAAGTGTGTGCAAACCTTATAAAAAACTATAAGAAACGTCTGACTGCTGTGCTTGCCAACAAGGGTTTTGCCACCAAGTATTAAATGATGTTTTCCTAGGGGATCAAATACTTATTTCCCTCAAAGAAATGCAAATTATTTTTTATTTCTTATTTCATGTAATTTTCTCAGTTTTTCTTTTGATATTCTATGTGGCACTGTTAAAATAAAGCTGGCATAAAATTATGAGACGTTTCATTTATTTTTTAGTATTAAAACTTTAAACGTCAATGGGGGATCAAATACTTATTTCCTCCACTGTATATATATATATATATATATTTATTTATATAGACATGACATTGCTCATATTACTGCATGTAAAAAGCCCACATTTTGACATAACATACATGTGAATGTGCCTTTTTTGAATGAACATAATAAAAAGCCTGGAGAGAAAACGTGATTATACATGTTTTTCACATGCAGATGTCTTTTTATTTCTCTGAAATGAATTTCAAAATATTTGGGTTTAGAATTAAGAACAAACAAATCCATTTTGGGATTGATTTCAGATAAACCACTAACTAAAACATCCTACACAAGATTATATTACTCTAAATAAGTTCTCTACCTACAAGAAAACCAGAACGTTTAAAAAAAAAAAATTGTCTTGGTTAGATGACTGGGCCTCTTTGGGGGGTGCTCTTTATCATTAAGGAGACCATAAAATATGCTGGATGAGTATTATATACTAGGCGACATTACTCTTAGGTTGTAGGAAGAATATTTGCACATTTTGAAATCTTGATTCGGCTGACATGAGATAAGATTAGCGCTCATTTCTTTTTTTTAAGAAAAGCTAATTTGAATATATTTCCCAGAAACCTAAAGGTATGTAAATTAGCTCGCATGACAAAACAGAAAAAAGGGGATATCCTGTCTAGTGCCGGCAGAATTAAGATATGCAAATTTTTATTTATTCTTCCAAGAAAGCGAGAGCAGTGTTGTCTGGCATACAATACTCATTAGGAATATTTTTAATCTCCCCAATGATAAAGAACACTACAAAGAGTACTCTCCAAGACTAGTCAGCTATGCAAGGTAATGTTCTTTTAAGTCATTCTGATTCTTTTCTGTTTCTGGAAGAAGAATTATTCTATATTTATCATTGGGTTGTGTAATACTGGCTGAGATATTCTATCCATTTTGGGTTGTATTAGTGTTGAGTGAATCTAGTATACAAATCTCGGGGAAAATATGTTTTGCTGTGTAACTGAATTTCCTTGATTGGTCAAAAAAAATCATGCTTGGCTACTCTGTGCGCATAAAGATGGCCACTGTTATCTTGATTGACGATTTTGCACAAAACCCTATGATGTATGATGCCACCAAGCCGACCAACGTGATGACAGGTCGCACAAGATTTTGCGTTAGATCTTCAGTCAAGATGGCGACAGTCGGCCCTTCACGATCAAACGGAGGAGTTAAGTATGATTTTTTTTAATTTTACACTGTATTATTGCTATCAGGTACCGCGATCAACCATAAACCAGACATCTGAGGGGTACAATGACGGGTGGTGGAGCAATCAACGCTCCCTGTTATTGCACCAACTACTCACAAAGAAATGTTCTTTGTGACATAGTAATTCATCACCAAGCAAATTATTTTGCAAAATTCTGCAAACCAACCAAATTGAATTTTGCAATACTTTGCTCATCACTAGATGGTATATCTCACATTTCACTAACTTTCTGGGAGTAGTCTCAAAATGTTTAATCAGTGCTTTTTCATAATAAAAGTTGTATCTATTGATGTGCTTGCGTATTCACCTAATGCTTCTCTGGAGAAGAGACATGTAAATCCTTCCCCCTCTCTCTCTGTCTCTCTCCTTTTTGTGGAGGTATCCTGTATACAACTTTATAACCTTGACCCAAAACATACTCTAGTGTCTCTCAAGAAGGAGAGGTAAATACCTTATGTTTTAATATTTTTGATTGGATTGAATTGGGGACTATATTACAGGACCAAAGCAGGTATATTTTGTGAAATGGGCTCTTGGAAAATCAAACCCTGTCTAGACATATTAGTAGTCTGTCCAGCATCCATTTTGTGTATCCCTTCTATGTAGTCAGTTTTGAATTTCTGTAATTTCTGGATTGTTGACTAAAATCTACTTTGGTTCTTATCATTTTTCCTTATTTCATTTTTTCTTGTTGCTTTTTAGCAACTAAAACCAGTCACCATTGGCTATACCCCATTGGCTTGGCATTTTCTCCACATGATTCCCTGAGGATAATTAGAAGACCAGATGACCCCAGACCTATGAGCAAGGACAACCGTCCTTCCTGGCTACAAATAACAGATATCACTGACCTTCTAAAATTACCACAAACCTTTGCAAACAACTAAGGGAAAGTTCACATCTCTGTTTCATTTTCAGTAATTTTGATCTGTCAAAAGAACAGAAAAAACAGGATTCTGCAAAAAACAGCTCCTGTTGCACATTTGGCATCCTTTTAAGCCATATCTGTCTGAGATCCATTTCTGTCTGACAGATCAGAAGAATGGAAAATAAAACTGAGATGTGAACTCTCCCTTAAGGAACAAGTCACAAGAAACTCCCAACAGCCAAGGACTGAGGTAAATGGCTTAATATTTAAACAGAATTGTATGCTTTCGTTTCCCTTTGCTTACATCTTGGGACTAAATAAATAATTAGATACCAAAACTATAGCATATGGTGTATAGATGATTGAAAATAATGAATTTTAGGCCCTGATTCACAAATTGGGGTGATACACCTGTCTCATTATACTTTTTGTGGCATGTTCACATTGATTAAACGGTAAGCAATTCTATTAAGCCCTGATTCACAATTTGGGGTGATACACCTGTCTCCTTCTACTGTTTGTGATGTGCACATTGATAAATAGATAAAGTGTAACTGTCATTTCATTTTTTATACCCTAATTGTATAGTACACCCTTGATGTATAACTCCTTTTGTGCTTTAGAATTTGATCATTTTATGTTTTACCTGCTAATAACTCCCACAAATGCATGCTACTTTCCTATTCAGCAGGCTCTTCTCACAGAGTTGTCATGTATAGGTCATCTTCTCTGTATGATAAACAAGAGACAGATCAAGACTGGGCTGCAGATAGTGTAGGGGGGAGGGCTGCTTTACATGGTGATATCTCCTCAATGAGCAGCTAGCAACATGCAAATGGTCTTGTTTGAAAGTTAACAGTCTAGCCGTTCATACAAGACTAGAATGAGAGCTAAAGTCCAAGCAACAGAAATCACTGTTACAAATTGAGTTGGGAATAATTGCTGGTAAAAATCTGTTTATACTTTCACTTTCAGCTTCATTCACAGCATCCCGATTTCTATCAGTAATATCTTCCTTATGGTATTGTCTGAAAGCTTGAAATGTCAGATTTCAGTCAATACAAAGCCAATATCTGTAGCTGGTACCAAACCAGAGATATGACCAGATAAAGCAGCCCCCCCCCCCTTCCTGTCAGTGTGAAAGAGAATGAGGGACAGGTGACTATTAAGAGGCTAAAACAAATGCCTACTGATTTTGTGTAATTGCAGGGCTTGTCTCTGTTTATCTCTATGTGAGAAGATACACACTGCTCTGGAGTATTCAAGGAAGGTATCTGCATTCTGATTAGTCCTGCTAGTTCATGTGAGGAGAGCAAAGGCTTATGGGAAGTGAGGGAAATACAGGATGGCCTCAAGGACAGGGCAAAGATAAACACAAGAAGTGCAGCAAAGGCCATCTTAGGAAGATGCTGAAATAGAGGCACGGAGAAATAGGGTTGCTAAGGGCTGAATACAGATATCAGAAAGGTAAAATTAACTGAAAAATACAGCTTCATGAATATCTGCCCTTCAGCATCACATATGTTAGGAATTTGACTTGAAACTTGAGACAGTGAAATTGCAGTTACACTATAAGCAATTCTATTAGGCCCAGATTCACAAATTGAGGTGATACACATGCCTCATTCTATTGTTTGTGGTGTGTCCACATTGATTAATAGATAAGCAATTCTATTAGGCCCTCTGTTAGGCTACTTTCACACTAGCGTTAGCACGGATCCGGCACCTAAAGGGTGCCGACGGATCCGTGCTAACGCTATACATGTGTGGAGCCGGAGCAGCGCTCCGGCCCCACACATGACACACATTAAAACAACACACAGACTACATACAAACAAACATACAGACATACATACAAACATACAGACATACATACATACATACTCACATACTCCCGGGACGCCGGCAGAACGTCTTCACGCGCCTCCTGCGCGCAGTGATGACGATTCCCCACAGCGCCCTCTGCTGGGCGCAGTGGGGAAACGTCATCGCAGCGTGCAGGAGGCGCGTGAAGAGGTTCTGCCGGCGTCCCGGGAGTATGTGAGTATGTATGTATGTCTGTATGTTTGTATGTATGTCTGTATGTTTGTTTGTATGTAGTCTGTGTGTATGTATGCCGGATCCGGAATGACCCCCCATTGGAAATCAATGGAGGACAGATCCGGATTACTGGTGTGTCCACACCAAACGGATCCGTCCCCATTGACTTCCATTGGGGGTCATTCCGGATCCGTCTTGGTGCGGATGCCTGGACCGGAGAGCAAACCGCAGCATGCTGCGGTTTGTTCTCCGGTCTGAAGACGGAACGGAATGCTTTCAGGAGCATTCCGTTGTCTTCAGTTCAGTTTTGTCCCCATTGACAATGAATGGGGACAAAACGGAAGCGTTTTTTTCCGGTATTGAGCCCCTTTGACGGAACTCAATACCGGAATTTAAAAACGCCAGTGTGAAAGTAGCCTTAGCCAAACAATTGTGATTTAATATTACAGAGCAGTCTTATTTAACACCCTGTGGTCATTGCAAATAAGTTTCCCACAAGTTATCTGAAAAATTATTGTTTTAGTGAAAATATTAGTCTTATAGTGAAAAAAAATATTTTACCAAATAAGTTAGTCTGTTTTAGTATTACAATCCCTGATCCCTATGAAGAATGATGCTGAGTAGGTGACCCGCACCTGCAGTCAAAGAGTAGCTGGCAAGTGAAAAGGTCATCTTGTATTGCGAATTTTGCAGTGCATGACTGATGCCTTGTCATCCAAGAGTCAGAATGTGGGTTGCTTTAGTAGTAAAAAGTGCAGTAGAAGTAGCAGCCATCAAACCAGCAGTAGCAGTAAGGCAGCAGGTCAGAGTTCTCACTTCTGACAGGCACCACAGTAATATTGAGGACAAAGAAGGACTGGATGTCTCACTACTACTATCAGTCACAGAAGAATATTGTCGATATCACCTCTAAATCTGATACTGTGCCTTAGAGCCAGGGATCACAGCTGTGTTGGTGGTAGTAGTAGTTGTAGTAGTGGTTCTTGTAGCCACGATGGTGCAGGTAGTGGCAGTGGTAGCCATGGCCACAGTGGCAAGTGGGGCAAATACAAAGTAGCAAATTGAGAGGAAGCAGCGAGGCCCATGATGACATATCACAATCTGATAAAAGTGGCATGGAGGTTAAGGATGAGAATGACAATGATTGTGTTTCAGACAAGACCCCGTATCTTGACAGGTGATGTGGAGGAGGTAACATCAGAGAATGAGGGTGGTGGCTGCTGCAATAAAGAGAAGAGGCAATATACGTACAGCCAGAACCTCCCAAAAAACTGCCAGGGAAAGATTTACTTATATTATGGTTATCTTGGGAACTGGTGATGCCGCTGATACTGTGGGTGCAGGCTCAAAATGTGCCAGACCTAGGTCAAGTTTGGCTGCCGCTAGCTCTGTATGAGTATCTCCTGTATGGCAGTCCCCCCCCCCAAGGCCAGAGCATAAAACCAATGCTGTGTTTGTATTAACTGCAGGATTAAAATAAGCCTTGGGCATTCAAACACAGGTACCAAGGCTTTATTGTAGCATGTGATGTGGCATCACCAGATCCTGTGAGAAAATAAACTGGCCAACATTCTGAATTGGAACAAATCTGTCCTCCTTCTCTCGGTCTTCTTTGTGGCAGCCAGGTTGCATCCTCAAGCAATACAGTGTCCTTGTCATCATCATCAGCTGCTTCCACTCCTGCTCAGAATCCATCTCTCCCTCCTTTTCTTTTGCTCTATCACGAGACATCCATAACGGAATATGCAGCCATGAGAAAACTTTTTGAGACCAGCAATTAGCTTGTGTGCAAGCTGAACTCTCACCTGGTCAAGTTGCTTGCAGTGCATTTGCTGCTGTACCACTTAGTTGTGGTAAATGTGGTGAATCTTCTCTCCTTGGCCAAAATTTTACTCATCAGGCATTGCTACATTTCTGCACAGCTATCCACTAAAATTGTCTTGTCATTCTGCAGATGTGATGCACTTCTGTTCCTTTTCCAAAATTGAATTCAGCAGGCATTACTAGTTCTGGCTAGCTGTCTATACAAATTGTCTCTTTATTCTAGAAATGTGGCACAGTTCTGTGCCTTTAAATTCAATTCAGCAGGCGTTATTATTTCTTGTAAGCTGCCTGTTGCACTTCTGCTCCTTTATGCAAATTTAAGTAGCCACTCTCTGGTTTTTCTCTACTACAGCAAGTAACAGTACCCACAGTATCCAGTCCAGTTTGATAATTGATGGAACAGATTTTTCCACTGCTGTGCCACATGTCGCACATCAACAAATGGACATGCTGATTCAGGTTCAGTTGTACCTGGAAGGTCCCCTTTCTCTGGTACATATCCTGTATCATCACCCAATGGACTTCTGGGCAGGCAAATTGGAACAGTGGCTGGAACTGGTTAGGGGTTGTTCACACATCAGTTATTTGATCAGTTATTTCCATCAGTTATTGAGAGCCAAAACCAGGAGTGGACACTAAACAGAGATCAGGTATAATGGAAAGATCTGCACCTGTTTAGTGTTTTTGACCTGCACCTGGTTTTGGCTCACAATAACTGATGGAGATAACTGATCAAATAACTGATATGTGAACAACCCCTTAGTTTGCTCTTGGTTTACTGTCTTGTCCAGTCTCCACAGTCATCAGGTTTTTGGTGGCAGGTGGCATTGTCACATCCAAATAGACAAACCTGGTCACCACCAATGTACAAAACATCACTTTTATAAAAATTAATGAGGCATGGATCTCTGAGGATTTTCACACACCTCCAGCTGAGGCTGATCAATATATCTGATATTGTTGATGGTGGATATTTATCAGTGGTCACTTCATGCCACTGTTTGTCTACCGTAATGTCCCACACTATATGGCTGCTGGTGCCTCCACTGCCTGAGATGCTACTCCCCCTACTGCCACTACTAATATCCCTACACAGCCACCACTACTACTACTACTAACCAAACACAGCTACACACAACTACTTGCTGCCATGTCTGTTTTAATGCTGTGCTGCTGCCACTATTACCCCTTCACACCTTACCCTTTCCATATCCAGACTGTGGTGCTGCTGCTGCTTTCAAATACAAGGGAGAAATTTTCCAGGATTGTTCAGAACAAGCAAATGTTTCTTCTGACATTGACTCTTGAGTACTGTATAAACAAGGGACGCATCTGCCTCCGTTAAGACATAATTTTTTACCGCTTGTTCAGAACAAATGATTGTATCTTCTGTCACTACAGTGTGTGTGTATAAACATGGGTAAGCATCTGCTCCCATTAACCCCTTAGTGACCAGCCTGTTTTTGGCCTTAGTTACCAAGCGTTTTTTTTTTCTTTTTTCATCGTCGTGTTCCAAGAGCTATAACTTTTTCATTTTTCCATCTATATAGATGTATGAGGGCTTATTTTTTACGGGACAAGTTGTAGTTTTTAATGGTGCCATTTTGGGGTACACATAACTTTCAGATTAACTTTTATTAACTCTTTCTGGGAGGGAAATGGGAAAAACTGCAATTCCACCACTGCGTTTTTACGTTATAAATTTTATGGCGATCATTTTTCGGTATAAATTACAACATATATTTATTCTCTGGGTCAATACGATTACAATGATACCAAATACATATAGTTTTTTTTGCGTTTTACTACTTTTTTGCAATAAAATCCTTTTTTTTTAAAGAAAAAAAAGTTTTTGCATTGCTGATCCCCAAGAACATTATTTTTTTTAATTTTTCTTTCTATGGAGTTGTGTGGGGGCTTAATTTTTGCGGGACAACTTGTATTTTTCATTGGTATCCTTTTTTAGTAAATGACGCTTTTTGATCGCTTGTTATTACGTTTTTTCGGTGGCAACTAAGAATAAATTAGCAATTCTGTCTTGTTTTTTTTAATTTTTTTTTATTGTGTTTACCGTAGGGGCTCATTTTTGTGATATTTATGTAGTCCGGGTCGTTACGGACGTGGCAATACCAAACATATGGGGGAGATTTTTTTTTTGCAATTTTTTTCATTGAAAAGCGTATTTTCAATGGAAAAAAATTATATTTTTTATTGGATTTTTTAAATAGAATAAATGTGTTTTTTTTTTTACTTTTTTTTACCACTTATAGTCCCTTTGTGGGACTATTAACAATCAATATTCTGATTGCCTTTAAAATGCAATGCATTATCCCTATAGTGCATTGCATTTTAATGACAATGCTATTCAGAATTTGACCAGCAGGTGGCGCCAGAGAGGCGCAGCCTGCTGGTATCTACTCAAGGCTGGTCTGGGGCCTAGATCAGACCCCTGCCAGCCTTCCCACACATCGGCACCCTGCGATCGCTTTTGCAAGGTGCCGATGGGAGACAGAGGGAGACCGCTCCCTCTGTCAGCACATTACATGCAGCGGGCGCCATTGCCCACGGCATGTAAAGTGTTAAACAGCCCGGATCGGCACTCCTGCCGGTCCGGGCTGTTAGAGCAGGGCCGCGGCTGTCATGTGAGAGCCGGGCCCGTGCTCCCCGCTGCACGGGAGACCCGTGCAGCGCTTAGACTGGGCCGCCGTGAAAAAGCGGCGGCCCAGCCTAAGGCCCCTTAGTGACCGCCGTAAAAAGGCGTATGGGTGGTCACTAAGGGGTTAATGCATACTGTTTGTAATGCTTGTGGAGAACAGGATGCTTTTCCCCAATAAGGCTCCATTCACAGTTCCGTGAATGGCGTCCGCATCCGATCCGCAACGTTGCGGACCGGGTGCGGACCCATTCACTTTCAATGGGGCCACAAAAGATGCAGACAGCACACAGTGTGCCGTCCGCATCCGCACTTCCGTTCCACGACTCTGGATAAAAATAGAACATGTCCTAAAAGGCATTTCTATTATGTGCGGTCCGCAAATTGCAGACTGCACATGGTTGCTGTCCGTGTTTTGCAGATCCGCAAAACACGGACAGCAGACACATGGATGTGTGAATGCAGCCTAACACTGTGTGTGTGTTTAAACACCATCTTCACCCAATAAGGGAACATTTTTAGAACTTTTTTTTTTCAATTTTAAAAAGTATAACAAATGAAGTGGTGCAATGTGTTTTTAAAAATCCTGTTTGTTAAAACCATTAATCATGCATTTATCCATAGCTAGATGTGTCATTCGCAAATCATTTGTTACTAATGCTATTATGTTAAAGAGCTTAGGAGGGAAGCAAAAATTCAAGAAAAAAAAGCTGGTGGCTCAATGGTTAACATTGGTGCCATGCTGTGCTGAAGTTCTAAGTCTGAGTCCAACCAAGGACAACATCTGCATGGAGTTTGTATGTCCTCCCTGTGTTTGTGGGTCACCTCCTATACTCCAAAAGACATATTGATGGGGAACTTAGATTGTAAGCTTCATTGGGAACAGTGAGGGATGATAATGTATGTATATATTTATAAGTTTTCAGACCAATTAGAGCACCTCTGACTTGAATTGATTCAGGTCAAATTATTATTATTTTTTTTTTTCAGAAATGACTTTCAATAAATTCACATTAACATTCACACCTATGTAAAAAGTATTGAAATAAGATGACATTGTGCATCATTCCCTGCACGTATTCTGCTTTAAATTCCTATTTGCACAGTTCTAGATATACCATATTTTTTGTCCTATAAGATACACTGTTTTTGCCCCAAAAAGTGGGGGGAAAATGCCAGTGCATCTTATAGGATGCCAGTCCCTGGTCTTCTTCTGTTTGTGCTGTGCTATGCTGTGACCTGCACACAGCATTAGGATGTAGGTGCTGTCTGTGACCTCACACTGTGTGATTTCAGGACACAGCACAGCGTGAATGGAACAGCACTGGATCTCAGATGTGGCAGAGGCATCAGGAACAGGAGAGCTGAGTTGATTTGTTCTTTTTGTTTGATTCATCTTTTGTCTGAAGTCTGATTTACATTGGGGGTCTGATCTCAGGTCTAATTGGGGGTATAAACTAGGGTCTAATTAATATTGGGGTCTGATCTGAAGTTTAATTTGGGGTCTGATTAAGGCTACTTTCACACTAGCGTTTTAAAATTCCGGTATTGAGTTCCGTCATAGGGGCTCAATACCGGAATAAAACGCTTCAGTTTTGTCCCCATTCATTGTCAGTGGGGACAAAACTGAACTGAAGACAAGGGAATGCTCCTGAAAGCATTCCGTTCCGTCTTCAGACCGGAGAACAAACCGCAGCATGCTGCGGTTTGCTCTCCGGTCCAGGCATCCGCACCAAGACGGATCCGGAATGACCCCCAATGCAAGTCAATGGGGGTGGATCCGTCTGGTGTGACCATAATGGTAACCGGATCCGTCCTCCATTGACTTTCAATGGAGTCCATTACGGATCCGGGTACACATAGACACATACAGACATAAACATACACACACATAAAGACATACAAACACACATACATACTTACATGCTCCCCGGCAGGTCTTCGGAGCGTCAGGACGGCTCACACAGGTCACGATTCCCCACAGCGCCCTCTGCTGGGCGCCTGGTGGAATCGTCAGATGACGATTCCACCAGGCGCCCAGCAGAGGGCGCTGTGGGGAATCGTGACCTGTGTGAGCCGTCCTGACGCTCCGAAGACCTGCCGGGGAGCATGTAAGTATGTATGTGTGTTTGTATGTCTATATGTGTGTGTATGTTTATGTGTATGTATATGTATGTACGGCTCCACACATGTCACTGCGGCAGGCCTGATCCGGCAGCACCCTTCACCTGCCGGATCAGGCCTGCCGCCAGTGTGAAAGTAGCCTAACATTAGGTGGTCTGAGATAGGGTTTAATTAACAATGGGGGCTCTGGGCTGGGGGTCTAATTAACATTGGAGTTGTAATCTGAGGTCTCATTGAGAGTATGATTAACATTGGGGGTCTTATCTGAGGTCTGATTGGGGGTCTCAGCTGGTGTCTTATTAACATTGAATGTCTGATCTGAGGTATTATTAACATCAGGGGTCTGATTGGGATTCTAATCTGAGGTCTGATTAATATTGAGGGTATGAGCTGAGGTCTGATTAACAAAGGGGGTCTGATTGGGGGACTGATTTAAGGTCTGATAAAAAATATTTTTTTCTTATTTTCCTACTCTAAAACCTAGGTGTATCCTATGGGCAAGTGTGTCTTATAGGGGGAAAATATGATACTTCTTTGTTCACTGTTTATCCACTTTCCATAAGATCTTCTTATAACATTTACAGTATGTACCTCCATTATCTAATGGGCTACAGATTAGAATTTATGTACTTTACAAATGACTAAATGGATGTTTCATTTCTTCTATGTTTCGTAAAAGTTGAATACTGTAAAACACTGAAAACTTGCAATATAAATATGTTTGAAAAGAAACATGTATAAAAAGAGATTAGATATTTGGATTGCTGTGTTGCCCCAAGTACTTGTGTTTTTGCCGTTCTTTGTGTAGTGTCAAGAGGATTGCATCAGTTCTGAAATGCATCACTTCTATACACTAGTCACAAAAAATATAGCAAACACTACATTAAAATCTTTGACTCTTCAACTACTCAGAGGCATCTCTGGAATTATCATTCTCACACTTTCTACAGTAGAAATATATTGATTAATTATTACATTTCAAAGATGGTTAAACTCCTATATTGGCAAACTTTATAATTAGAGATGAGCGAACGTGCTTGAAACGAGCACTGTACTCCTCGGCTCCCCTGCGCTCGCATGGGCGCAGGCAGCCGCTTCCGTCCTCCTGAGGACGGAAGAGGCTGCCTGCGCCCATGCGAGCGCAGGGGAGCCGAGCGGTATAGTGCTCGTTTCGAGCACGTTCGCTCATCTCTATTTATAATATATCTTTACAGAAGTCAGAGATCAGGTTTTCTAATACAGAGCTTCAAACTCACTCATCTCTTCACACAGAGTCAAATGAAAACATCATGAAACCTTTAGCCACCACCGGAGGAAGCTCACTGAAGGTCAAATTATGCTGCTCTTATTGAACTACTAGTACTAGCTGTATAAATCAGTATGCAGTGGCAGCTGCAAGTAGAATTTTATTGTAAAAATGTAACTATTGTTTCAGGTAATATTTCAGAATAATCTGCTATGTGGGTGTACACAACGAATAGTACCATTTATTAAACTACAAGTTATTTTCTAGCCATTTATTGGTAAAAAGCTTCCACAGGAACACATGTTCCCAATAATGGTTCCATGTAATTTAGCCACCAATCAATTGATTAAACATGAAAGTGTTAGTTTGACAGCTGATTTGTGTCTTTCTTCAGAATGAAAGATGCCTGATTTTCAGCAGCACATCTCCCTGTGCAATCAAGGACATTATCCCATTAATCAATAGAACTAAATGAAAGAGAAATGACTGCAGTATCAATCATCCCCCTTATACTCTTCATGGGCCTGTATAATAGCTCTGATGGACATGTTCATTATTGACCAGCACTTGTTCTGTCTGAACATTGTACAATGTAATAGATTCCATAGTGAAAAGAAGAGGGGAGCAGGAGAGAAGTCTCATTACAGGATAGAAAAACATTTTCTCTGATAAGATATATTGCAAGTTTTCTTTTTTTTTTTTCTTTAGTATTAATTTCTGAAAAATAAAATTAAAACACAGTTCCTCTTTAAGTGTGGGATGTGTATCAGAAAGATGTTGCTTCCCCATAAAAAAGTATTTTGGACTGATTTGCTGTAGATAAGACTTGCATTTCTTTTAAAAGAAAGTAAATAAAAGAGGAGCCCTCCCACTGTTGATGTCCACTCCTGCTTGGATTGCTAACAGATTTCCCACATATCATTTTGATTGGATATCATGGCTAGCTTATTCACAGAAAAAAAAAATGGAACCGTAAACATTCAGTACTGCAACATTGATGCAAACAAAATAATATTTGGCATCAATAGTGCACTTGTTCAGTTGGAACTAGATATTTCAGAACATGCAGAGAATTGTTTTGTTCTGTTGACCAGAAGCTCTGTTTCTATGCTATGTTTAGGCAATAAGTGATTTAAAAATCAATCTAAAATGATCCCATACATTGCAAGAAACCTTGAATTAATTATAAAAGTCTGAGAGCTCGGCTTGTGCAGATTAGAGAATCAATTTCAGGTTTTAAAAATCATTGTCATTATATGTGGGCAGAAAAATGAATTTTAACTGTCAAATAGCAGAGTTATCATCCTGTTTACAACACATTGGAAATGGCATTTCAGAGGCATAGATTAATAGTGCCGTAATAACCACTCCATTAGCATCCTAATCTTCTTCTTCTTCTTCAAGTCTTCTTTGTGATATAACAATATGTAATAGTAAATGTAGAAATGATTGATATTTTCAGTTATGTGAACAAAAGGCATAGATTATGGAAGCAATAAATGAAGAAGAAAGATGGGTTGTGACACACTCTCTTCTCCCTGTCTTCTTTCCTTCTCTCTCTTTCCATCTCTCCCTTTTCTGTCCTTCTCTCTATTTCAATATTCTGTCATACTTGTATGCCGTTTCACTATTACAATTAATTGTAGAGGGATCAGTTACACCCAGACCCTATTGCCAGAGAGAACCCAAAAAAGACCTTACATTATTGATGATTTATGATAGATTGAGTTCTCAGGTTCATAAGCTTCAAGTCATATCTTTGAGTCAAAAAGAACCTATTGCCACACTGACTTTTTGTTTGATTGTAAAAATGGTTAGTTCTCAGGAAAAAATCTAAATATTTTACTTAAAAAAATAAAGTAAAATTATTTATACTTTCCAAGTACTATAAGCAAATGACCCAAGACCCAATTCCTTGCACATGTCAGGTCAGAAAAACAGGCACCCTTATAATTAGTGTTCAGCTATTTAAAGTGAAATCACTTGACTTTGATCTGAATTTCAGGAAAATTCACTTCAACTTCAATTCACCGTAAATCTGAATTTACTCTTGCTTCATAGTAACAAATGTTTTTTCCTAAAATGGTGGCTACTAGTGTTCAGCGAACATGTTTGGCCGAATATAGTATTCGGCCAAACATGACGGCGCTCGGGTCCACGAGGTGTACGACCGAACACCGCGTGTGCTCGAGTGCCATGCTCAAGTCCCCTCCCCATACGCTAATTAGCCAATTAGCGTGCGGGAAGGTACTGGCATTCACTGCAATGCCAGTAGCCATGTTTGCTACTGGCATTACACTGATTGGATGGATGGAAACACGTCATCGAGTGCTATAAAGCACCCAATGACATGTGACCGGATCATACCGAGTCAGGGAGAGCTGCTGCAAGGAGGGACAGATAGTGTAGGGAGAGAAGAACGCTAGGCAGGGAGAGTATTTCTTCTGAAAAGACCCAAAAGCCCTCTCTGACATCCTTTGCTATTTTTACCTCTTTTGCCTCTGCTGTATAACATTTGCACAAGGAGGGACATATAGTGTAGGGATAGGATTTGGCTAGGTAGGGCTAGTAGTTCTGTTCAAAAGACACAAAAGTCCATTGTTATATCTGGCTGCATTTTTTTATTTTTATTTTGGGGCAAAAACAACGCAAGTGTGCCTGATGCTAATACCACGTGCACAGCATGTGCATTAAAAACGTTCTGTAGTCTATATACCTGACATCCATTGCTATTTTTTCTGCTGTTAATTAAGGCCGCAGTTCCTCATTTGCGTCTGCTGTATAACATTTGCGCAAGGAGGGACATATAGTGTAGGGATAGGATTTGGCTAGGTAGGGCTAGTAGTTCTGTTCAAAAGACACAAAAGTCCATTGTTATATCTGGCTGCATTTTTTTATTTTTATTTTGGGGCAAAAAGAAAGCAAGTTTGCCTGACGCTAATACCACGTGCACAGCATGTGTATTAGAACCGTTCTGTAGTATATATACCTGACATCCGATGCTATTTTTTCTACCGTTAATTAAGGCCACAGTACCTCTTTTGCGTATGCTGTATAACATTTTTACAAGGAGGCACATATAGTGTAGGGATAGGATTTGGCTAGGTAGGGCTAGTAGTTCTGTTCAAAAGACACAAAAGTCCATTGTTATATCTGGCTGCATTTCTTTTTTTGGGAGGGCAAAAAGAACGCAAGTGTGCCTGACACTAATACCAAGTGCACAGCGTGTGCATTAGAACCGTTCTGTAGTCTATATACCTGACATCCGTTGCTATTTTTTCTACAGTTAATTAAGGCTGCAGTACCTCCTTTGCGTCTGCTGTATAACAGTTGCGTAAGGAGGGACATATAGAGTAGGGATAGGATTTGGCTAGGCAAGGCTAGTAGTTCTGTTCAAAAGACACAAAAGTCCATTGTTTTATCTGGCTGTATTTTTTTATTTATTTTGGGGCAAAAAGAACGCAAGTGTGCCTGACACTAATATACTATATAATATGTGCAATGCGAGCAGTAAGGGACAGGGAAGTAGGCATGTTGCTGATGGTGAATGCAGAGGCCATGGCTCTGGGAGCGGTGAAACTGTGTCTGCTGGCAGAGCCCAAACGAAAAGTCATCCAAAACTCCTAGCTTCATGTCACAGTTTGCAGGGCGGCGCAAGACACTTCTCTTGTCGCCACACAAGTGCGAGCAGATAGTCAGTTTGATTTCAGCTGATAATGCTTCCAGTCGGTTATGCACCACCCTCTCTTCCACAAAGTCCAGTCTCAGTAGCCAAGAGTCTGGGCTACAAAATCCTCACCCTGATCCTCCTTCCTCCTACCATGCAGAGTCTGGCCAAAGAAGTGATCCCACATTCGGATATTCCGAGGAGCTTTTTTCATCGCCGTTCCTTGGTTTGGGCCTCTCGCCAAGGCCGCTTGAAGTGGGACATGAGGAGATATTGTGCCCTGATTCCCAAACTCATGAGCATCCACAGTCTGAAGAAGATGACGGTGGGGAACGGCAAGTAGCGTCTCACGAGGTGCATCATGATGATGAGACACAGTTGTCAATAAGTCAAGGGCAATTAGTGCCCCAAGAGGTTGATGATGAGGATGAGACACAGTAAAGTCAGGTTCTTGTTAGTTCACCATGTCAGGAGGAGGACCAGAGTGAGAAGTGGAAGAGGAGGTGGTTGACGATGAAATCGCTGACCCAACCTGGGAAGGTGGCAAGCTGAGTGAGGACAGCAGTACAGAGGGGGAGGGATCCGCAGCACCGCAACAGGCTGGAAGAGGCAGTCAGGTGGCAAAAGGGAGAAGGCAGGCCACGCCAACCAGGCCCGCAACTGTTCCCTGGAGCAGCCCCTTGCGGCAATCTCCCTTGCCAAGGGTTAGGTGTTCCGCAGTCTGGCGTTTTTTTGAGAAAAGTGCTGACGATAAACGTTTTGTCATTTGCAACCTGTGCAGTACCAAGATGAGCAGGGGCGTAAACACCAGGAACCTGACCACCACCAACATGATCTGCCACATGGCAGTAAATAACCCTAATAGGTGGGCCGAATGCCTGGGTCCACGATCTGTGTCTGCAGGTCACACCACTGCCTCCTCTTCCCCTCTGTTATTTGCTGTCCAAGACGCAGGCCCAGATGCCTCCTGCCCTGCACCTGGACCTTCGCAAGAACCATCAGCAAGCACGTCCACTTCAGTGTCCCAGTGCAGCGTTCAAATGTCCTTACCCCAGGCATTTGAACGCAAGCGCAAAAAGCCTGCCACCCACCCACAGGCCATAGCACTAAATGCAAACTTTCCAAATTGCTGGCCCTGGAAATGTTGCCGTTTAGGCTGGTGGACACCGAGGCTTTTCGCAGCCTGATGGCGGAGGCTGTCCCTCGTTACGCAGTCCCCAGCCACCACTATTTTTCCCGGTGTGCAGTCCCCGCCTTACACCAGCATGTGTCCTGAAACATCAACCTGTGCCCTGACCAACGCAGTTACTGTGAAGGTCCACTTAGCAACTGACACATGGACAAGCGCTTGTGGCCAGGGACGCTACATTTCCCTGACGGCACACTGGGTGAAGGTTGTGGATGCTGGGAGCGAGTCGTACCTTGGGATGGCACAGGTGCTACCCACACCAAGGATTGCATGGAATACCAGCTGCAACCCGGTTGGCAACTTTCCAGTCAGCTTCCGCTCTTCACAAGTGACTAGTGGGCAATGATGTCTGACGTCTGTGAAGTTTTACACAACGTTGATGAATGTACACACATGGTGAGCGGCGATAATGCAATTATCAGCGTAACCATCCCACTTCTGTGTGCTAAAAAGCTCACTGCTCACAATAAAGGCGGACGCTCTGTATGTGGAAAAGTCTATGTCTCCATGTTGTGTCACAAGAAAAGTTTTGGAAAATGGTGAAGGAGTACCTAGCTGACTGTGTCAATGTCCTCACCGATCCCTCTGTGCCTTAACCATAATTTTTTCGACGGTCAGCGTAGCAGCAGAATGTCACATCATTTCTTCTTCGGTCTTTTGGTCAGCATAGCAGCAGAATGTCACATCATTTCTTTTTCGGTCAGCTCGGCAGAAGAGTGTCACCCATAATTTTTTTAACGGTCAGCTCGGCAGCAGCGTGTCACCCATAATTTTTTTTGACGGTCTGCTCGGCAGCAGCATGACACCCATAATTTTTTTGACGGTCAGCTCGGCAGCAGCACCTCACCCCTATTGTTTTTGAGTGTCAGCAGCAGGCCATCAATCATAATTTTTCAAGGGTGTGTCTGATGCCCTCCTTTATGTGTAATAAAGGGTGTATTGGAGTACCTGTTCCTTGTAAGTTTTATCAGCATAGGCTTTATGAGTGTAGGAGTCCCACGTCATGAACAATTGTATCACAATGTGAATGAGGCCCTCCTTTATGTTATATACCGGTTGTATCAGAGTGCCTCTTCCTTGTAATTTTTGGTAGCACTTGCGCTTTACATACAAGTAAATATATGTTTCCTAACAATATTTCCTCTAAAATCGATGATATCTTCTGTTTTTGGGGGTATTATTGTCAATCCGTTAAAGTGGCGTAATAGTCGGACATCATCGTTAATAGCAGCGACTTCGGTGTCCAAGATGCATCCAGACATCCTCCGCATGCTGTTTACTAACCATTTCAGTGGTGTTTCCACCATTTTCTCACGTTTCCCTATGAACCAGACACCTTCCCCTCTGCAGAGCAGGGGTTGCCTGATCTTCTCCCATTGACTTCCATTATACTCGGGTGCTCGGCCGAGCACTCGAGCACCACCTAGTGTTCGGCCAGAGCACCCGAGCATCGCGGTGCTCGATCATCACTAGTGGCTACATGTGTTAAAAAGTGAAAGTAAGAAGTCCCCTATTGTGTCAAAGCCATATAAAATGCATAATCCTGACCAGTCTCCACGATTTTACTGTGAACTGAGCATAGGGAGAGACATGGAAAGCATAGGGACACTGTTTTAGTATTGGATAGTGAGAGTGCAGGGACAGTGTAGGGAGATCATAAGGAGAACATAAGGATACTGCAAGTACAGAGCAGGCTCAGTGCAGGTTCTGTGTAACCGCCATGTGCATCTTTATCTGCTGTTCCAGTCATTATTAATCTGTTCTGTTATATATAGACTGGCTGTGCATCAGACTTAGTCTTAACAGCTGGTCTTATATAAAGGCGAGTGTAGTTAGTTAATCTGCTGTGCCCTTAATAATTATTTTGTTCAGTTTTACATAGAAATGCAGTGCATCAGACTCATTGTCAATGGGCGGTGTAATATAGGCACATTTATATAGCTTATCTGCTGGGCCATATACTTCATTTGTTCTGTTATACATAGACGGACTGTGCATCAGACTTAGTCTCAGCAGCCAGTCTAATATATAGGTGCGTGTACCTAGTTCACCTGCTGCGCCACTTATGTTTAATCTGTAAAGTTATACATATGCGGACAATGCATCAGACTCATTGTCGACAGGCGGTGTAATATATAGGTACTATATGCTGCACCATTCATACTTCACCTGTTACATTACTGATTCAGTTACTGTACACTATGGTCAACAAACAGTTGCCTGGACCCCCAAAAGGAACAGGTGGTGGCAAAAGTGTTTCTGTAGCTAGCGAAAGTAGCAGCAGCTGCACCAACAGGCCAGAGCTGCAACTGTCACCCAGCATTTATGTTTTAACCAACAACCCAGCGGTATTGGAATGGTTGACTTGCTGCTCAACATCATCTCAGGTCACAATAGATATACACAGCCAGAAATCATTGGGTTCTGCTGACACCACACTTAATTGACATAGCCAAGGAAAAACCTCTGTGCCCTCACTTGTCGTATATGTATTATCATCATCAGCAGGAGTGATGGGTGCCGCAAAGCCCATGAGACATAGCAGGATGGAAGCAATGAGAGATCTGGAACCAAACACACACAGGGTAGTCCGTCTGCTACTCAGGAGCATACAGAACCTGACAGGAAACAACTAGCTGTGCATGGGTTCATAAAGGTAGCAGCAGGCAGTCAGCAAGGACTGTTGGGGCTGAAATGCCATACTTGGCAGTGTGGTAATTTTTTATCAAGTCATTGGGGGACGTGGTGGTATGCAGAATATGTGGGCAGAAGGTGTTAATGTTGGCACCAAGGTCCTGCGTCAATATATGGAGCTTCATCATAAATTGACTGGGTAAACTGCAGCACTAATGTAGTGGTACAGCCTGACACAGCACCTGCTACATATCCCAGCGGCCCACTTCACTTCTCCAGCAGTCAGGGCTTTTCAACCTCAGCATAAGGAAGCTGCCATTCTTTGCCTTCATCTATTGCTCCTGATGCTCCTCCTACTCCTAATTACATGTTTCTACAGCAATCGATCACCAAGGCGATTGCAACATAGCAACAGTATGCATGCACTCATCCAACAGTGAAGAACTTGAACGTGCAGCTAGCCAATTTTATGGTACTACATACCCTCTCTTTCTATATTATGAACATTTCAGAGAACTGATGGCCAAGTCCCAAGCCGTCATTACTTCTCTAAAAAGCTGTACCAGCCCTGCAAACATACATTATGTTAAAGGGGTTCTCTGAGAATTAAGAAAATGACAATACTTAAATAATAATTTATTATAACTATATTCCCAAATACCTTTCATTAGTTATAATGGCTCGTTTTGTCTGGGGAGCAATCATTAGGAGAAACAAAATGGTCGCTGTCCTATTAGTACACACAAAACCTGTCCTAATCACACAGCAGGAAAAAGCCTGAGCTAAAGAGCTGCCTCATCCTCCTCTCTGCTCTGCTTGTCAGGGATTATGATCCTGAATACATTTTAATATGATCTTCAGCTGAATCTCTGTAGGAATGGAGTTCATGAGTAGAGATGAGCGAATCATTCAAAATTTTATTCGCCGAACATTCGCCGAACTTTTCCTAAGATTTGTATATTCGACGAATAGATTAGTTGTATTTGCGTACAAAATATACGTTATTATGTGCTATTAGTGAACATTCGCGCACTAATAACGAACGTTCATTTAAAAATGTACACAACTTCTTAGAAGACGTACGCATGAGCGTACAAATAGCGTTTGAATCCTCGGCGTACTATTGTGTACGTGATTGCATAAAACGCAGGCACGCACGACGAGAGGCCGCGGCTTGCACTCCTCAGAGGCAGAGCGAATTTTAGAAAATGGCATCCAGGCGATCCTCATCATTTAGCTCTGCTGCGCAGCTGAAATACATAGTCCGGCTGATGGACCGCCAGGATTACGATTTACAATGGCACACACCGCCACCTGAACCAGCATAAAAAGTAGGTGATCCAGCAGGTGATCCGAGGCTTGCGCCATCATTTCGACACCTTGCGGACCCCGGGCCAGATCCAGCGTAAATGGTCAGATCTGAAATTGCCTTCAGAGGCAGTATGTATATTTGAAGTAGAACAAGTAAGGTGTTGTCTATCTGGCTAAGTGCGTAGTACAACCATCCACCATACAATAAAGTGAATATGACGACACATTGCGGTACCTTTAAAGAAATACACACAATGGGCAATATACTTGAAAATGTTGCTGAAAGGTAAAAATATTAGTGCAAACAATCTAGTGCAAATACATTATAGGTATAATGTAAACATTTTAAATATCACCCACCTACATAGTATGCTCACGAACACATTTAAGTCTCTTTTCTTCTGACGCTTGTCATACAACTGGAACAGAGTCCCAAACTCAGTTGTAATTTGTAATCCACATAGGTAATTGTAATCCAAATGGGTAATAAAATAGCAGCAAAGGTTGCTTAAAGAAACCTATTTCAAGGGGCTCCCTAATAACCTGAAAAGGGGGAAAAAAGAGATGAGGCGCACGTATGCGCAACTTGGTTAAAACTTTTTTTTTGATGGGTGGAGTCCTGACAATCCATGTCCATCTGGGTGAGGACAAACGCAGGGCAACAACAAAACAAACAAAGGCCAACTAGTGCTCACCCTTCAAGTAAAGTCCACGTTGTGGCTCCCATAAAAGCTGCAGGATCCTTACTTACCTCTGCAGGTCCTCTTCACTGCTGCTGGAGCTAAAAGACTCCAAAGGGGTCTAAAAGGGGTGATCCTGCCTCATGAAAGCTACACTGGCTGTGGCAGCAGAGCTCCACCGACCTCTCAGGGATGGTCTTGGTAGTGACCGGGCGGTCACACTGACAAGGGCCGTGGCAAACTTGGGCCTTGCCCTTTACCTTGTAGGGGCCAGATCCTCCCGCCGGCATACAAGGTGACAAAATCTCCGGCTGAAAGGGCTCCAGTAACGGTTTTCCACGAGCAGCGGACTGTGCGGCCTGCACCTGCCATGGGCATAGCAGTTGGTATTGTACCACCGATGGCTGGTACACGAAACTGTTGGTGGTCATCTGTCCCACATGAAGGATCGGCGGCTGCGGCAACTCTGGTATTAGGGGTTCCAGCTGAGCTTGGGATTTTTCCTCGGATCGCAGAGTCCCATCATTGGTCTCATGGGAACACCGAGCCTCTTCTGTGGCCTGGGCCTCCTCAGTCGAGTCTTCTGGGGGCGCTGCAGGAGTAGCTGGTCGCGTAAGGAGTTTCACCCCAGTACCAAAGGGGCCTTGGAGGCTCTTTATAGGGGTATACTCCACGTAATCCCCTGTGAGGAGATTGTGGAGGATGGGCGGAAGATACGGCTGCTTTACAGTACGGCGGTTCAAATATAATTCTTCTGCCGTCTCCTCATCTGTGATAAAACCAACTCCCGTTCGACACTGAACCACATAACGGTACCCTTTCTGCGCTCCAGCTTGGGGTCACCGGAACGTGGGTGCTCCAACACCTGCACAACCCACTCCTCTACCAACTTTTTGTATTCCCAGAGGGTCAGGGCGTTTCGGGTGAAAGCTTCGGGGACCATCAAATTTTGGTGAAGGGAGTAGTCCTTGCGCGGCAGAGCGGGAACTCTTGCCGCCTCTGCCGCGTCAGCCGGCGGAGTGAACACCTCAGCGGGCACCTCAACCAACTTCTTAGGCTGTCGGACATGTTGAGAAACGTAGATCTCCTCCGGTTCCTTCTCCTCATAGGGGTCAGTGCCCCACACCATGCCTCCCCAGTCAGGGCCTTGCTGTCTCGAGTGATCTTCCAGCAGACCACCTATTCAAAACACGACATTGTCACACAGTTCTGCATCTGGTCAGCCTGGGCAAATGGAGTCACCCTGGGGAGTGACTGCTCCACATCATTAACTAAGAAATAGAATCCTGCTTGTCTCCTTGCCAATTGGAGATAGGAACCATGGTCACCGATCACTGGAAGAATATTCTGTGTTGCATCAGGGAGGCCTGACCCATATGCCCTGCATAGTTCTCGTCTTCAATCTGGTTTCTTGAAAATGTCAAGGAACCTGTGCACTTCAGCCACTCTCACCATGCAAAAGACATCCTCCTTGAGCTACAAAGGCAGAATGGTGTTCCCCTACATCGCCTCATATGCAACATTTTAACACGCTGGAACTGCACTATCCACATGTTGGACCAACTGAATGATCAGAGGAAACCCTTGACCAATTTCTTGATGATGCAGATGGACAGGACTACTCCCTGCAACTTTGATGTTAGACAGTGGCAGTTCATGTGTGATACCTTCCGTTTGCTCATCCCCTTTGATGAGGCCTACTTTATTTGTAAGTCACCAGGACTATGCGATAAACAATGTCATTCCAGACCTTCACTTCCTGGAGCAGATACAGATAAATCTGACTGGCGAGAGGATAGAACACATGGCGCCTACATCTCATGGCCACCTGAGCCCTGTGGAGGCCGAACTGGTACAGGAGAGGGGGAGGACGAGGAGAACTACATAAATGCACAGGAGTTATATACAGAACTAGGTGGTTTATCTGCCCAAGCAATAGGGGAAGAGCAGGAGGACCTAGTGGGCAACCAACAGACCGTGGCCATATGCAGTGGAGTCCCTTATGCAAATGGCCAGATGCATGCTGAGTTGCCTGCGTATTGACAGCTGCATTATCACCATTAAGCAGAGTGTTGACTATTGGCTCTCCACAATGTTAGACTCTCACTACTGGTCCAAAATGGGGAACTTTTTTACACCTTCTGAGAGGGATGAAAAACTCAACTATTATCAAGAAATTATTTGTAGTCAGTTGGTTGCTGCCTATGTGCGCCATCGACCATCCCCACAAAAGTCTAAACGGTGGGACCTCTGCGCTCATGTGCCATGACTGATGGAGGGGGGGTGAGGGGGCATGAGCAGCACCAGCTCCATCAGCAATAACTTAAAGGGACACTATCACGAAGAAAAAAAATTGACATGTTTTACAACATAACAAAAGCAGGTTTTAACATAATGTATTTTTCAAATTGTGTAAATGTTTTTTTTTTTATTCAGTTTTCTTGCCTTACATGGGGGCTGCCATGTTGGAAGTAAAGTGTGACAGTCTGGGTTTACAACACAATGGCATCTCACTTACGGCAGGCATGTACATAGGTTTCCTCAGTCGCTGCCGACCCTATAGAGAATTAATGGAAGATGTGAGCCCGCCCCTGTGATGACACCAGTAACACACAGCCAGGTCCTCCCTCCTTGCTGCTGGGGGAAGCCCACTGTGCCTGCTCCTCACTCCTGCAGCAGCGTCCTTGTCTTCATTAGGCTGCCTGTTCTAAATTCTATGGCAGCTCACCCCAGCAGTGCAGACAATTTTTGCTGAGTGTACTGCTGGGGTGAGCGGCCCAGGACTCAGAAACAGAGTAGATGGAGGTTCTTGGGGATGTAGGACCTTAGTGATGTAATCGGCCATGTGACCAGTGGGGGAGGAGCCTGAGGAGCAGAGATCTGTGTTTTTGTAACGAAGCCATTGTCTCATCTTATCTTGCTGAAGCAGTGATGTCACCGCTGAAGGTGTGAATTGGTGATGTCATTGGTACCACCCACTTTTTTGCAGCATGCCTACTTACAGGTTGCTCAAAGCCTCATTTGGCCAGCAGAGCTCCCCCTGGTGACCAAAGATGGTAAAATGATAAAATCTAATACTTATAATATTTCACACATTGGAATTTTTATTTATTTATTTATTATTTCTTACAAATATATAATAGATTTTTTTAGCATAAATAAAATATAGAACAGGTTTTTGTGATAGAGTCCCTTTAAGTCTTGAGTCTCTGATCAGCACTTTTCTTCACTCACCTACTGAGGAAACCACCCACCAGCAGCATAACTTGGAGCACAACCTGAACCACCAGGTGTTGGCATTCCTGTACTGGACCCTGTCACCCCAGATTCAAATTCCCCTGGACTACTGGGAATCCAAAGTTGAATTGTGGCCGTAACTGGCTGAGTTTGCCCTTGGCAGCCTTCCTGCCCAGTCAATAGTGTGGCATCAGAGTGGGTGTTTAGTGAGAAAGGGGCATACTTCCTCCAAAGTGAACTTGCCTTTCAACACAAAATGTTGAGAGACTAACCTTTATAAATATGAATCAGGCGTGGATCAACCAGGATTTTCAGACACCAGTGCCTGATACAACAGACGAGATCATTCTGGCAGTAATGATCTGACTGTAGTGTGCTGCCACACTGGAACATTGTGATGTTGTCACCCTCCTGCTGACATAAGCCTGCTGCCTCTACTTCCTACTTTATATCTTGTGCTGTTACTGCCACTGCTGTTGCTCCCCCTCCTCACTGTTTTGGGGCCACTATTGTGACTCATGAATAGATATGATCCTGTTCTGTGAGTTTGACCCACATTTGCTTTGGGCTGACAATTACTGGCAAAATAAGTGAAGTGTGAAAAAGCCTAATAGTGACACACAATCATTCTGCAGCTAACAGAAGGAATTCTAACACTGTTTGCACTGCCATAAGCTGGATTAAAACAACCTCTTTTTTCTCCACTACTTTTTTGGCACAGCCTCCATGTCTTTATTTTCTTCCACTAAAGAGTTATTGGGACACCTGCAGGGGTGCAAAGCGTTTTTTTTTACCACTAAAGAATTCTGTATGCTTTTTTTGGGTTTCTAGGGGTTAGATAGGAATGTTGGTGGCCTGCACAATGATGTACATAGCAATACACAGTATTTTACCTGCCTTTCATTCAGACGCACAGTAACTATTTCACTACCAGAAAGCACTAGCTACCGTATGCATGTTGCCGCAATGCACATTGATGTACATCGAGATACAATCTCCCTAAAGTTTAACTGTAGGCAGGCATAGACCTGATTTAACACACTCCGGAATTAATTAATTCGGATCAAAGCTAATTTTTTAACAAAATTTGGCAAAACAACTAAATCGATTTTTGAAAACTTGAAAATCTGCTAGTAATCACAAAATCTTGCTGTTCAGTGTAAAACAGCACTGTCTATAGCAGTAATACAGCAGGCATCATCATCACTTTAGGTATCTCATAGGTCTGCTATATGCTTGTGGAGGTAATCAGAGCACTGCTAGACATACCAAGAGTTCTATGTTGGGAAATTCAGGCCCAACTCATCTAAAGGAAATCAGGTCATTTATGTACACTTCTAGGTAAGTGCAAAGCCTTTTTTTTTAATTTTTGAAATAACATATTTAGAAACTGCTTTCTTCTTACGGGATCTAAAGGGTTAATAGCACAGCTAGGGAAGGGGTAGTGGAGTCCATAACCTGTATAGTGCTGAAGGATCTGCAGGAGGGAACCAGTGGTAAGGTCTTTAAGAAATTTAGTGTGAAAAATCACAGTAAAATAAAAGACCTGCAGTGTAATTTTGCCTTCACTTTTTGATGATGTTACCGCGCCCAGCCAGTGCGGTGATGTGGTGACATGACACATGACCCCGTGCGAGATTTTGCAATCATAATCACGCACAACTGCATGAGGTATGTTTTTTTTGTTTTGTTTTTACAGCCGTTTCAGGTAAAATAGGTTAGTTACCAAGAAGCACCAGGAAGTTTGGCTTCTTGAAAATCAAATCAAATTTTTCTTGAAATTTGGTCAACACTACTATTGGTACTACAGCTGGAACTGTATTGATTTCATACTATTAGTATCTCAGAGATTCCTTCCAACACAATGACCACACTCACTCTGTAGACATAGTATGAAGCCTAAATCCAGCCCCCACTTTCTAAGCTTGGAAAAAGGGGGAAAAGACATGGTTGCCACCTAAGAAAAGAATACACAGATTTTCTATTATATATTTAAGGTCTGCAACTGTGATATAGGACACGAGAGGCACAAGAATAATAAGATTGTTATATTTTACCTGCTCTTTTCATTTGTTAGGATTGTGGTTTATTGTCCCTTCAAGAATTATGCAGGACTTAATATAAAAAGGATTAATGCAATAAGAGCATTCTCACTTTAGGGGCCATTATTCTACACATTAAAAACTGCACCTTGGGGATAAGACCTTAGTTGTCTTCACTCCACTAGGAAGTAATTATAGATATGTTTATCATGTCTTTGTGTAAGTCATTGCTAAGCAATTAGAGGACAATTACAGTGTGCAGCATTATTCTAATCATATTAAAATGTCATAGTGAACATGGATTCCCTTCACTGTTCTTTTCTCTTGCTGACAAGAGTCTTCACTGCAAACAAATCCTGATTTTCAGAATGTTAACCTTTTGCATAATATAGCTAAAATCCATCATTTTGCACATAAAAAGGAATTCAAAAACCTAAAAAATCCAAATAATTTTCAAGTCTTGCTGAGGCGTACCTTTCAATCAACTTTTCATCAAAATATTGCTTCCATCCTTCTCTCTGTTTCTCTGCTTTGGTAACGTATTGCCGATAGGTTTATGTTATGACACTGTAAAATTGAGTGCCAGCTTTATAACTAATTTTTCTTATTGCTCCACTGAATCTTAAAATAAAAAAAATGAAACAACTTTGCAAATTGTCTCAATTAAAAATCTATTGTTCTGTGTGCTATGTCTCCTTGACAGCAGGCTACAAACAAATCTTGTTTTGCGTCTTATATGTTTCCATGACAGCAGACTACAAACAAATCTATTGTTTTGTGTCTTTTATGTTTCCATGGCAGCAGACTACAAACAAACCCTGTGTAGTCTGATTGTGCTGTCATAGTCCCTTCCATGTCTTCTGTAATTCTTATTAACATTCATTTGGCTGGTTAACAACAAGTAGAGGACAGATGGGTGGCAACATGATTTCCGGAACAAGCTGCACAGTGTTTGTAATCTGTTACCATGGAAACAAAAATGTTTCCAGTATTATAAACAAACATGATAATATAATCCTCTTATATTTATAGAAATGTCCTATAGTTTTCAGAATAGATCTATTACATGGACAATGGTGGCCCGAGTAGCCACACACTGGTCACAGTGCCTATGCTTATACTGCACTGAAATCACTCCACTGGGCATATAAATATCAGGACTTGACCATGGTGCAACAGAGGAAAGTGGCCTTAGGCGGTTTCACATCACCATTTTGCTTTCCATTCTTCTGGTCCGTCAGATGAGCAGAAAAAAAAACAGATCCGTTATTTAAGGCATCCATTATGCACATTTTGCTTCTGTTTTAGCATTTCCATTTCTGCATGTAGGATTTTTTTTCCGCAACAAAAAAACACAAAAAAAAAACAGATTGCAGACGGAAATGGCTAAAACGGTTGCAAAATGTGCCTGTTTTGTTTTTTCTTTCCTATTCTGATGGATCAGTAGAATAGAAAATGAAACAGTGGTGTGAACCCAGCATTATCTTTTGAATCCCCATTTATTTTATGTTCTCATTAAATATATTTTGTGTACAGCTGGGTTTATGTGCAAAGTCCTGTAGAAGAGATAGACCCAGCATGCCCTATAAAAAAGGCAAATTGATGTTTGATTCTTTGGGGAATGTTCTGTGCAGAAACAAAAATGAGGGACCATTTAATGTACAGTTCTCCAAAGCAGAATGAACTCTTTGAAACAGCTCTCCACTATGGAATATTGAAGGGGTCCAGAGCAGGGGGCCGTCCTTTATGACATCCTTACACCATAAAATACTTTACATTTTTTTCCTGATGAGAGAGTTTTTTTTAGACAAAGTCTAAAAAATCTAATATGTTGTAACATTCCTTGTTGTCGACATACAGTATGCATTCACATAATTATACCTTTCAGTAGCTCTTCTATTGTCAATAGGGATTGAATACAACATCCTCAGCCTGGAAAAACCTTGTGTACATGGTTACCAACAGTCACTTTATAAAGATATTTAAGACTTGTTTGTTTTCCTTTGCATGTAATGGAGATAAAGGACAAATTACTAATGGTTTGCTCAAAATAGACTGCTAATTAGACAGAACTATAAAATATTAATGTCTTACGATATTAAAAATGCAAATCATAAGATAATACTGCTGCTTTACTTCAGTCTTTTGAAAACACTTTTCTTAGAGAGAGCCTTGACAACAATATCTAAAGTTTCTCACAAAGTTGATTGAACATTAATGTATCCTTGATGATCAGGGATGATCTTAAAAGTGTGTGCCTGTGCCATCCCAAAAAGTATATTAGCTGCTCCTGTGAGAGGCATGCCTTAGATGGTTTCCATGACAACAATAAAAGTGAAAAGGAGCAATAGAAATAGTGTAGCTTGGTGTGCTATGCTGTTTCTGGAGCTCCTATTCACTTCTATGGGCAGGGGCGGGCTGGGCAGGAGGGCAAATGCCCCCCGGGCCGGTGGATGTCAGGGCCGCCGCAGCTCCTGAACTCAATTGTATCTGCATCCACTAGATGCAGATACAATTGTGCCTGTGGTAGCCAGCGCCGGTGGAACAAGGGAACCTCTGATGTGACGTAGGCGGCACAATGACATCATTGCGCCACCTGCGACGTTCCTTGGGAGCAAACCCACCGGAAGAGGCCGGGTCTGCATCGTGGGACCGCGACGGGACAGGTAAGTATAAACTGCCCTCCCCCTATACTCTCTATATGCACCACTAACCCTAATACTGGCCCCTGCCTCCCTATTACTGACCCCCAATACTGGCCCTGCCCTTACCCTAACCCTAATACTGGCCCCTGCCCACCTAGTACTGACCACCAATACAGGCCCTGCGTTACCCCTAACCCTAATACTGCCCCCTGACCCCCAATACTGACCCTGCATTGACCCATAACCGTAATATAGGCCCCTGACCTCTAATACTGGCCCTGCCTGACCCCTAATACTGGCCCTGCCTGACCTCTAACCCTAGTACTGGCCCCTGACCTCTTATATTGGCCCCTGACCCCTACCCTAGTACTGATCTCTAACCTTGGATACTCACCACTTACCCCCTAGTACTGACCCCTAATACTGGCCCTGCCTGACCCCCTAATACTGGCCCTGTCTCACCCCTAACCCTAGTACTGGCCCCTACCCTAGTACTGGCCCCTGACCTCTAATACTGGCCCCTGACCCCTACCCTAGTACTGACCTCTAACCCTGGACCCCTAACCCTAATATTGACACCTAATCATGTCCTTAATCCTAATATTAACTGCTAACCCTAATACTGACCCCTAATACTTTCCCTATCTCTAATACTACGCCATACTGACCCCTAACCCTACTACTGACCCCTAACCCTGAGGCTACATTCACATGACCATATGTGTTTTGCGGTCCACAAATTGCGGATCCACAAAACACTGATACTGGCTGTGTGCGTTCCACATTTTGTGGAACACAAATGCCCACCCCTAAGATAGAAATGCCTGTTCTTGTCTGCGATTGCAGTCAAGAATAAAATATACTCTATCTTTTTTTGCGGGGTTTGCGGAACGGAACTACAGATTTGCGGCCCCATTGAAGTGAATGGAAATACGGTTGTTTGAATGTACCCTAATGCTGCCTCTAACCCCAGTACTGGCCCCTAACTGATACCGATCCTAATCCCAATACCGGCCCTAAGGGTGCATTCAGACGACCGTATTTCTAAGTCTGAATCCGTTCCACAATTTTGCCGAAAGAGTGCGGACCCATTCATTTCAATGGGGCCGCAAAAGATGCGGACAGCACACCATGTACTGTCCGCATACGTAGTTCCCTTCCCCCTAAAAAAATATAGAACATGTGTCCTATTCTTGTCCGCAAGAATAGGCATTTCTATATAGGGCTGGCACTGTGCGTTCTGCAAAATGTGGAACGCACAAGGCCAGTATTTGTGTTATACGGATCCACAATTTGGGGACTGCAAAACACTTTCGGTTGTCTGAATGTATCTTTATGCTAATACTAAGCCTAACCTTAATACTGGCCCCTAACCCCAATACTGAGCCCTAACCCCAATACTGACCCCTCACCCCAATACTGGCCCTTAAAGGGTTTCTACAGTTTTTAAAAACTGATGATCTATACTCTGGATAGATCATCAGCATCTGATCGGCGGCAGTCCGACACCCGGGGCCCCCGCCGATCAGCTGTTTGAGAAGGCAGCGGCGCTGCAGGAGCGCCGTGGCCTTCTCTGTGTTTACCGCAGGCCCAGTGACGTCACGACTACTATCACTAGCCTGGGCGCGGCTAAGCTCCATTCGTGTGAACAGAGCTTAGCCCCGCCCAGGCCAGTGATACTAGTCGCACGTCACTGGGCCTGCAGTAAACACAGAGAAGGCCACGGCGCTCCTGCAGCGCCGCTGCCTTCTCAAACAGCTGATCAGCGGGGGCCCCGGGTGTTGGACCCCCGCCGATCAGATGCTGATGATCTATCCAGAGGATAGATCATCAGTTTTTAAAAACTGTAGAAACCCTTAACTCTAACACAGTGACCATAATATATGACTGTCCACATATATCTGTACACACTACATCTTTTATACCTCACACCTGACATATACACACAGAGTACTGATACGTCAGGTACAAGGTATAATAGATGCAGTGGGTAAACGTATATAGTATATACAGCAGTGTACTGATATGTGAGGTATGAGGTATAATAGATATAGTGTGTACAGATATATAGTATATACAGCAGTGTCCTGATATGTGAGGTACGAGGTATAATACATGCATTGTTTACAGGTATATAGTATAAAACGCAGTGTACTCATGTGAGATACGAGGTGTAACTTATTCATCGCACCTGCCATGTCAGTACACTGCTGTATATACTATATATCTGTACATACTGCATCTGTTATATGTCGTACCTCACATATCAGTATAACTGCTGTATATACTATATATCTGTACACACTGCATCTAATATATGTCATACTTCACATATCAGTACACTGCTGTATATGCTATATATGTGTAAATACTGCATGTATTATAAAAGTATAATAGATGCAGTGTGTACAGGTATATAGTATATACAGCAGTGTACTGATATGTGAAGTATGAGGTATAATAAATGTAGTGCGTACAGGTATATAGTATATACAGCAGTGTACTGATATGTGAAGTACGAGGTATAATAGATGCAGTGTGTACAGGTATATAGTATATACAGCAGTGTACTAATATGTGAAGTACGAGGTAAAATAGATGCAGTGTGTACAGATATATAGTATATACAGCAGTGTACTGACATGGTAGGTACGATTAATAATTTACACCTCGTACCTCACAGGATTCTGCTCTATATACTATATCTCTGTACATAGTGCATCTATTATACCTCATACCTCACATATCAGTACACTGCTGTATATACTATATATCTGTACACACTACACCTATTATACCTCATACCTCACATATCATTACACTGCTGTATATATTATATATCTGTACACACTACATCTATTATACCTCATACCTCACATATCAGTACACTGCTGTGTATACTATATATCTGTAAACACTACACCTATTATACCTCATACCTCACATATCAGTACACTGCTGTATATACTATACATCTGTACACACTACATCTATTATACCTCATACCTCACATATCAGTACACTGCTGTATATACTATATATCTGTATACACTGCATCTATTATACCTCATACCTCACATATCAGTACACTGCTGTATATACTATATATCTGTGCACACTGCATCTATTATACCTCATACCTCACATATCAGTACACTGCTGTATATGCTATATATCTGTATATACTGCTTATTTTATAAAAGTATAATAGATGCAGTGTGTACAGATATATAATGTATACGGCAGTGTACTGATATGTGAGGTATGAAGTATAATAGATGCAGTGTGTATAGATATATAGTATATACAGCAGTGTACTGATATGTGAGGTATGAGGTATTATAGATGTAGTGTGTACAGATATATAGTATACACAGCAGTGTACTGATATGTGAGGTATGAGGTATAATAGATGTAGTGTGTACAGATATATAGTATATACAGCAGTGTACTGATATGTGAGGTACGAGGTATAATAGATGCAGTATATACAGAAAAAACAGTGTACTGATGTGAGGTAGGAGGTATAATAGATGCAGTGTTTACAGATATATAGTATATATAGCAGTGTACTGATATGTGAGGTACAAGGTATAATAGATGCAGTATATACAGATATATAGCATATACAGCAGTGTACTGATATGTGAGGTACGAGGTATAATAGATGTAGTGTGTACAGATATATAGTATGTACAGCAGTGTACTGATATGTGAGGTACGAGGTATAATAGATCTAGTGTGCACAGATATATATTATATACACTGCTGTATATACTCTATATACCCACTGCATCTAGCTTGTCATGTGACCGTTAGCAACTTGTAGCCAGTGTAGCCAGTGACGTCTCAACCACTGCATTCTAGTTTTTACCGAGTATTATAATACACTAGCAGAAAGACCCGGCTTCGCCTGGGTATATTTCATCTATTTCATTTAATGTTTCTGTGTGTCGTTGCAGAGAGAAAGTCAATGCAGCTGACAGAAATTGATTTTTACCTTCATTTTTTCAATCCCTATTGGCTGCGGAGTGGGAGGGGGTGTGGTTTAATGGGACACGGGGGGGGGTTAAGTCCTTCATTTCAGGGTGGCCTGAATTATAGGTTAATGCCATGGTAATTTGAGGAAACACAATGGGTAGCAGCGGGAGGGGTCATGGCCTGACTGAGTCGGGGGCGTGACGTTGCAAGACCTGGGGCGGGGTTTTAAGTCCTTCTTTTGATGGTGGCCAGAATTACAGGTCGATGCCATGGTAATTTATGAGGACACGCCATGGGTAACAGTGGAAGAAACCATTGCTTTGCACGGGTATATTTAATCTATTTCATTTAATGTTTCTGTATGTTGTTGCAGAAAGAAATCCAACTTCCCTCCCACCCCTGCAGCTGACAGAAGTTGATTTTTACCTTCATTTTTTCAATCCCCGTTGGCTGCGGAGTGGGAGGGGGCGTGGCCTGACAGAGTCGGAGCGTGGTTTCCCGAGATCTGGGGCGGGGGTCAGAGTGTCATGAATTACAGGTCGATGACATGGTAATTTATGGGGACCCGCAATGGGTAGCAGTGGAAAAAAAAACATCTTTTATTAGTACTGAATGGTCGTAGTCTAAAATTAGTCAATTTCATCTACGATTTTTGTGTCGTTGCAGAGAGAAATTCACCCTCCCAACCCTGCAGCTGATTTTTTTCAATCCCTGTTGCCTGCGGAGTGGGAGGGGGCGTGGCCTGGCAGAGTTGGGGGTGTGGATTATCAAGATGCTTCGAACGGTTGTAGTCTGAATTTAGTCTATTTCATCTAAAATTTTGTGTGTCATTGCAGAGAGAAATTCACCCTCCCACCCCTGCAGCTGACAGAAGTTTATTTTTCCCTTCATTCTTTCAATCCCTGTTGGCTGCGGAGTGGGAGGGGGCATGACCTGACAGAGTTGGGTGTGTGGTTTAGCAAAGCGCTTCGCATAGGTGATTTAATCTATTTCATTGAATGTTTCTGTGTGTCGTTGCAGAATGGCTGCAGAGTGGGAGGGGGCGTGGTCTGACAGAGTTGGGGGCGTTGGGGGGATCGTCTTAGCAAGACAATTCGAACAGTTGTAGTCTATAATTAGTCTATTTTATCTAAAATTTTTGTGTGTCGTTGCAGAGAGAAATTCACCCTCCCACCCCTGCAGCAAACAGAAGTTTATTTTTACCTTTATTTTTTCAATCCCCGTTGGCTGCAGAGTGGGAGGGGGCATGACCTGACAGAGTCGGGGGCGTGGATTAGCAAGACGCTTCACATGGGTGTATTTAATCTATTTCATTTAATGTTTCTGTGTGTCATTGCAGAAAGAAAGTCAACCTCCCACCCATCCCTGCAGCTGACAGAAGTTGATTTTTACCTTTATTTTTTCAATCCCTGTTGGCTGCGGAGTGGCAGGGGGCGTGGCCTTACAGAGTCGGGGCGTGGCTTAGCAAAGCGCTTCGCATAGGTGCATTTAATCTATTTCATTTAATGTTTCTGTGTGTCGTTGCAGAATGGCTGCGGAGTGAGAGGGGGCGTGGTCTGACAGAGACGGGGCGTGGCTTAGCAAAAGGCTTCGAACGGTTGTAGTCTATAATCAGTCTATTTCATCTAAAATTTTTGTGTGTCGTTGCAGAGAGAAATTCACCCTCCCACCCCTGCAGCAAACAGAAGTTTATTTTTACCTTCATTTTTTAAATTCCCATTGGCTGCGGAGTGGGAGGGGGCGTGACCTGACAGAGTCGGGGGCGTGGATTAGCAAGACGCTTCGCATGGGTGTATTTAATCTATTTTATTTAATGTTTGTGTGTGTTGTTGCAGAAAGAAAGTCAACCTCCCACCCATCCCTGCAGCTGACAGAAGTTGATTTTTACCTTTATTTTTTCAATCTCTGTTGGCTGCGGAGTGAAAGGGGGTGTGGCCTGACAGCGTTGGGGGTGTGGCTTAGTGAGATCTGGGGCGGGGGTTTTAATTACTTCTTTTAGGGTGGCCTGAATTAAAGGTCAATACCATGCTTATTTATGAGCCCACGCAATAGGCAGCAGTGGAGGAAAACATCTTTTATTACTACTGAACTGTAGTAATAAAAAAAAACATAAGTTATATTTATGGTAACCGGAATACCTTTAACAGTGTCAGAAAATAGAAATGGATGAGATCCTCAGTTGCTGATAATTACCTGGTTGTTATGGAAACCTGCCCTCCCTGTGTTCGCCTTTGCAGAGAATGGCAGTTGGAGTTTAAAACCAAAGTTCCCAGTTGTAATGTTGGCTAATGGAGATCATATTTTGGGAATATCTCGGGAACGGTACGTCCTAGAGAGATGAGACCTGGTCTAAAACCTTCTCGGACACCTGATGTACCTGTGTGCCGAATTTGGTGAAAATCGGTCCAGTAGTTTGGTCGCGCATAGAGAACAGACAGACAAACAGACAGACAGAAACTCATTTTTATATTATTAAGAGATAGTGTGTATGCTGTATTCAGGGGCACTCAGAAGAGGCACTATACATAAAGGGGGCACACTGATGGGGCACTATACACAAAGGGGCACATATAAGAGGTACTTTTTATAAGGGGCACTATAAACAGAGGGCACAGGGCATATGACACTATATACAGAGGGCACAAAGCATGTGGCACTATACATAGAGGACACAGAGCATGTGGCTCTGTATACAGAGGGCACAGAGTATGTGGCACTATATACAGAGGGCACAGAGCATGTGGCACTATATACAGAGAGCACAGAGCATGCGGCACTATATACAGAGGGTACAGGGCATATGGCACTGTATACAGAGGGCAGAGAGTATGTGGCACTATATACAGAGGGCACAGAGCATATGGCACTGTATACAGAGGGCACAGAGTATGTGGCACTATATACAGAGGGCATAGAGCATGTGGCACAATATACAGAGGGCAAATGTCACTGTATACAGAGGGCACAGAGTATGTGGCACTATATACAGAGGGCACAGAGTATGTGGCACTACTATTGGGGGCCCTATGTGTAGCACTAATGCTGCTGTTATATTCAGGGCACAGCATGTGGCACTAAGAGGAGTTTGTGTCAGTATGCAGGGTGCCAATGTGTTGGTAAAGAGTGAAGCTGAAGAGATCTTCTTGGCAAAATGTGCAGAGCTGAACTGTGGCCGGGAGATGTTATCATGGTGGTCTGAACCAGATGGAAAATAACTCAGGAGGAGACGTCACCTGTAAGTCACTAAATAGAAATGATTATTCTGCTACTGACTGTGTATGATGGGAGCTGTAGTCACCTGGATGAGCTACAGCTTATGATGGGTGGTAGCATGCTGTTTTGCACATCAACAACTCCCAGCATCCATTGACACTTGTTCAGGCCATACTGGGAGCTGAAGTTTCACACCGTACAAGGTCATATGGCGAGGGCTGACCTGACTACTCAGATTGTATCTGTACTAAACATTTAAAATATGGTGATGTATTTATGTACTGAACTTGGTTCTGGTGCTGTATTTATGTAGAGAACTTGGTTCTGGTGCTGTATTTATGTAGAGAACTTGGTTCTGGTGCTGTATTTATGTAGAGAACTTGGTTCTGGTGCTGTATTTATGTAGAGAACTTGGTTCTGGTGCTGTATTTATGTAGAGAACTTGGTTCTGGTGATGTATTTATGTAGAGAACTTGGTTCTGGTGCTGTATTTATGGAGAGAACTTGGTTCTGGTGATGTATTTATATAGAGAACTTGGTTCTGGTGCTGTATTTATGTAGAGAACTTGGTTCTAGTGCTGTATTTATGTAGAAAACTTGGTTCCGGTGATGTATTTATGTAGAGAACTTGGTTCTGGTGATGTATGTATGCAGTGAACTTGGTTCTGGTGTTGTATTTATGTAGAGAACTTGGTTCTGGTGCTGTATTTGATGTTTGGGTTTGGTTCTGGTGCTGTATTCATGCAATGAACTTGGTTCTGGTGCTGTGTTTCACTTCTAGGTTTGGTTCTGTTGCTGTATTTATGTAGAGAACTTGGTTCTGGTGCTGTGTTTGACTTCTAAGTTTGGTTCTGGTGCTGGTGCTGTGTGTATGTAGTGATCTTGGTTCTTGCTCTGTATTTGTGTATTAAACATACATCTGATACTATACGTCTAATATTATCCATTTATATTTGCGTTTGGGTCACAGATTCTGTTAAAAAGACCGGACAGAAAAGTTCTGCATGCAAGACCTTTTTGTCCGGTAAAGGAGCAGCTTCCTGAGCAGACCCCATTATAGTCAATGGAGTCTCTTCAGCTCTGGAGTTGGTAAATCTTGTCCCTCTAATGATCAGGCTGTTGCTACGGACTCAGCCATGTCCTGTATCTGGGATCCAACATGAAAACACAACTAGCTGGTGCTTTTAATGATTTTAAACCCAGTTACCTATACCGCCTTTATATGGTGGCGGAGTTAAACCGGTTAAGGTGGGCCGCTACACATGGGCCAGTGCTGTGTGCTTGCCCCCCAGGCTAAAATTTGCCAGCCAG
>ONZH01001701.1:0-188918 GCA_900303285.1 Rhinella marina
CAGCCTTCCCTCTATGACTGTGTATATAGAGATAGCTGTCAATCACTTACTGAAGACAAGGAGATGGTCCTATCAGTGATTGACAGCCTTCTCTCTATGACTGTGTATACAGAGATAGCTGTTAATCACTGACTGAAGACAAGAAGGAGGTCCTATCAGTGATGACAGCCTTCCCTCTATGACTGTATATACAGAGATACCTATCAATCACTGACTGAAGACAAGGAGGCGGTCCTATCAGTGACTGACAGACTTCTCTCTATGACTGTGTATACAGAGATAGCTGTCAATCACTGACTGAAGACAAGAAGGAGGTCCTATCAGTGATTGACAGCCTTCCCTCTATGACTGTGTATACAGAGATAGCTGTTAATCACTGACTGAAGACAAGAAGGAGGTCCTATCAGTGATGACAGCCTTCCCTCTATGACTGTGTATACAGAGATAGCTGTCAATCACTGACTGAAGACAAGGAGGCGGTCCTATCAGTGACTGACAGACTTCTCTCTATGACTGTGTATACAAGGATAGCTGTCAATCACTGACTGAAGACAAGGAGGAAGTCCTATCAGTGATTGACAGCCTTCCCTCTATGACTGTATATAGAGATAGCTGTCAATCACTGACTGAAGACAAGGAGGAGATCCTATCAGTGACTGACAGCCTTCCCTCTATGACTGTATATAGAGATAGCTGTTAATCACTGACTGAAGACAAGGAGGAGATCCTATCAGTGACTGACAGCCTTCCCTCTATGACTGTATATAGAGATAGCTGTTAATCACTGACTGAAGACAAGGAGGAGATCCTATCAGTGACTGACAGCCTTCCCTCTATGACTGTATATAGAGATAGCTGTTAATCACTGACTGAAGACAAGAAGGAGGTCCTATCAGTGACTGACAGCCTTCCCTCTATGATTGTGTATACAGAGATAGCTGTCAGCCACTGACTGAAGGCAAGAAGGAGGTCCTATCAGTGATGAGAGCCTTCCCTCTATGACTATGTATACAGAGATAGCTGTCATTCACTGACTGAAGACACGGAGACGGTCCTATCAGTGATGACAGCCTTCCCTCTATGACTGTGTATACAGAGATAGCTGTCAATCACTGACTGAAGACAAGGAGGAGGTCCTATCAGTGATGACAGCCTTCCCTCTATGACTGTGTATACAGAGATTTGGGGCTTTTTCCCATGATCTAATCATGTGACTGAGATAGCTATATCCTGATTGACACTATGACTGTGTAGAGATAGCTGTTAATCACTGACTATCCTATCAGTATACAGGTTTTGAGTCACGAACAGTTAGTCTATATAGGAGTACCACTGAATAGATTAGTGATTATTGGATAGTGAGCATCAGCACAATATCCTTCATCTATGTGGACTCTTATCATATGTCTATCATAAAGAATTGACTTTCATGATACTATTATACCTTTGTTGGCTCTTTTGAGACAATACACCATCACAGGAAATGTTGTTGCAGACTCTTATTATAAGACAACCATGACACTGTTTCATGTTACTTAAAACTGATATGTGTTCCTTTTCTGCAATTGACTTTATTATATTGTCGATGTATCCTTATACCCTGTTTAATTGTCCTGAAATACTAATAAAAAGAGATTGAACCATAAAGCATTGACTTTAGACTGACTTCTATAATAAGACTTTTATTATTTTTTCAATTTGATGACTGACTCTCCCCTATATATGCTATAGCTCATCTCCTTTTATATTTATATGTAGGGCTTTCACAGGGTCAAGCTAAGGGATAGGTACCTGGACAGGGTGTCCCTACCATATGGGGACATCCCTGGGCTGAGTATATCTGAGGGTATAATAGGGACAGAGGTATTTCCTTCCACCCCTAGCTGCATACTCATAAGAGATTTTAGTCCTTTATATTTTTTTTTTTTACATTCTTGCACTTATGATTACTCATCTACGGATATTGATTAAAGGTAATTTTAGTCTAAGCACGCTCTTCATGCTTTGGATTTGTGGCTTTAATTTTGGCGTGTTCCTAGTATTGGTAAATATTCCCCCCCCCCCCCCCCTGGTTTTTGTGTTGTAAATTTTAGTAACCCTGTTGAGCTGTAGGTAGCCCCTATTCGAGAAGTAGATAATGTAAAAAGTGTTGCATCATAATCTAATAATCTAAGTCTATCATCTGTTGCCTACAACTATTTTTTGTAGTTACGTAAATTTCACCCAACAAATCATCATTTTGGTTGAAATTGATAAACTTTAGTCTACTGTGTCAAACCACCTTAAGGCTCTTCTTATACAGTATCTGTGTTGTGGTTTATGTTTAAAGGGTTTCTGTCACCAGATTTATGCTAATTAACCTCTAGGAGCAGGGGGGGGGCATTACCCCTTGCCCCTAGAGGCTCCATTCGCCCACTTTTGGTAATGCCCAGTTCTTCTTGAGTGACAGGGCCAAGCAGCGTTCGTCTCCTCCTGCTGGCCCTGCGCTGAATACTGAAGGGGACAGTGCAGGCGTCGGATATACACAGAGGACAGGGCTGGCAGGAGGAGACGAACGCTGCCTGGCCCTGTCACTCAATCCAAAAATCTGGTGACAGAAACCCTTTAAAACTAAAACTATAATGCAGTGCCTAATGCAGTGGTGGAGAAACTATAGCACGGGTGCCCTGGAAAAAGTCTATGGTGTACCAATATACGTCAGACTGTACCTGCCACTCATCGGCGTACTGTATGTAGGGCGTACTATAAAGAACACAAGCAGCGCACTGAATGTAGGCAGGCTATTATAGCTAAATGATAAAGTACATGGAAGATATACAGTCATGGCCAAAAGTTTTGAGAATGACACAAATATTATATTTTCACATGATCTGCTGCCCTCTGGTTTTTATGTGTGTTTGTCAGATGTTTTTATCACATACAGAAATATAATTGCAATCATATTATGAGTAGAGATGAGCGAGTAGTGAAATATTCGAAAGTTCGAAATTCGATTTGAATAGACCGCGAAATTCGACTATTCGACCGAATATTGAATCCCATTAAAGTCTATGGGAAAAAAATGCTTGCCACTTGGAAATCTCAATTCGACCACTTGGAGGTCACCAAGTCCACCCTGAAACCTCAGAAAAGGATGCCAACACTGCTGGAATGCAACTGGGACAGCAGGGGAAGCATGTCTGGGTGCATATAACGCGCCCAAGTCGCACTATTACGCCACTATCACAGCCTCTCAACAATACACTCCAAAGACAATGTAACCTCTCTGTAAAGTGAGACCATACAAGGAAACCTTCTTTCCTCTACATTGCCATGGACCCCAAGCCAAACTAGACAAAAAAGAAGATAAAATTCTGCACCCCTTAAAATCACGTTGCCTATGACAACCACAGATGGCATAGGCAAAGGGGAAAGCAAATAGACCCCACCCCTAATTGTCATTGTGTGTGTGTGTGAGATGTGGTCAGACATGTCTTCTTTAAAATGTAAAAACAACTCAAACACATGCAGAAGCCTTAAAATGCCCAAATTGTTGGCGCTTGAGATGTCAGTGACCCGACCTGGCCCAGTGTCATGTCTAGCAGGTAAAGCAGTGGGGATGTTGAGGGATGCGTAGGACCGCAAAAGGCAGGAAGAGGCCGTGGGCTGGCCAGAGGCTCATGGAGAAGGCAGGCTAGAGCCCGCAGGGCCGCATCTCTTCCCTATAACAGGCCCCCACACAAAGCTCTCCCATCGAGGGCTCTTAGGTCCTTGTTGTGAAAATATTTTAATGAGTGCGCAAAGTTAGCTTGAGGTGAGCCCTCGAAAAAATTAAGTGGAGGCCCAAGAGGTGAGCCCTCGAAAAAATTAAGTGGAGGCCAAAGAGGTGAGACCTCTTAAAAATTGTATTAAGGCCCAAGAGGTGAGCCATAATAAAAATTGTTTGTAGGCCCAAGAGGTGAGACCTCTTAAAAATTGTTTGTAGGCCCAAGAGGTGAGACCTCTTAACAATTGTTTGTAGGCCCAAGAGGTGAGGCATGAGAAAAATTGTTTGTAGGCCCAAGAGGTGAGACCTCTTCAAAATTATGTGGAGGCCAAAGAGGTGAGACCTCTTAAAAATTGTATTAAGGCCCAAGAGGTGAGCCATAATAAAAATTGTTTGTAGGCCCAAGAGGTGAGACCTCTTAAAAATTGTTTGTAGGCCCAAGAGGTGAGACCTCTTAACAATTGTTTGTAGGCCCAAGAGGTGAGCCATGATAAAAATTGTTTGTAGGCCCAAGAGGTGAGCCATGAGAAAAATTGTTTGTAGGCCCAAGAGGTGAGCCATAATAAAAATTGTTTGTAGGCCCAAGAGGTGAGACCTCTTAAAAATTGTTTGTAGGCCCAAGAGGTGAGACCTCTTAACAATTGTTTGTAGGCCCAAGAGGTGAGGCATGAGAAAAATTGTTTGTAGGCCCAAGAGGTGAGACCTCTTCAAAATTATGTGGAGGCCAAAGAGGTGAGACCTCTTAAAAATTGTATTAAGGCCCAAGAGGTGAGCCATAATAAAAATTGTTTGTAGGCCCAAGAGGTGAGACCTCTTAAAAATTGTTTGTAGGCCAAAGAGGTGAGACCTCTTAAAAATTGTATTAAGGCCCAAGAGGTGAGCCATAATAAAAATTGTTTGTAGGCCCAAGAGGTGAGACCTCTTAACAATTGTTTGTAGGCCCAAGAGGTGAGGCATGAGAAAAATTGTTTGTAGGCCCAAGAGGTGAGACCTCTTCAAAATTATGTGGAGGCCAAAGAGGTGAGACCTCTTAAAAATTGTATTAAGGCCCAAGAGGTGAGCCATAATAAAAATTGTTTGTAGGCCCAAGAGGTGAGACCTCTTAACAATTGTTTGTAGGCCCAAGAGGTGAGCCATGATAAAAATTGTTTGTAGGCCCAAGAGGTGAGCCATGAGAAAAATTGTTTGTAGGCCCAAGAGGTGAGCCATGAGAAAAATTGTTTGTAGGCCCAAGAGGTGAGACCTCTTAAAAATTGTTTGTAGGCCCAAGAGGTGAGACCTCTTAACAACTGTATTAAGGCCCAAGAGGTGAGCCATAATAAAAATTGTTTGTAGGCCCAAGAGGAAAGGCATGAGAAAAATTGTTTGTAGGCCCAAGAGGTGAGACCTCTTCAAAATTATGTGGAGGCCAAAGAGGTGAGACCTCTTAAAAATTGTTTGTAGGCCCAAGAGGTGAGCCATGATAAAAATTGTTTGTAGGCCCAAGAGGTGAGACCTCTTAAAAATTGTTTGTAAGCCCAAGAGGTGAGCCATGATAAAAATTGTTTGTAGGCCCAAGAGGTGAGACCTCTTAAAAATTATGTGGAGGCCCAAGAGGTGAGACCTCTTAAAAATTGTTTGTAGGCCCAAGAGGTGAGCCATGATAAAAATTGTTTGTAGGCCCAAGAGGTGAGACCTCTTAAAAATTATGTGGAGGCCCAAGAGGTGAGACCTCTTAAAAATTATGTGGAGGCCCAAGAGGTGAGACCTCTTAAAAATTATGTGGAGGACCAAGAGGTGAGACCTCTTAAAAATTATGTGGAGGCCCAAGAGGTGAGACCTCTTAAAAATTATGTGGAGGCCCAAGAGGTGAGACCTCTTAAAAATTATGTGGAGGCCCAAGAGGTGAGACCTCTTAAAAATTGTTTGTAGGCCCAAGAGGTGAGCCATAAATATATATATATTTTTTTTTATGGAGCAAATCTACGGCGGTTAAGGAGGAGGAGGAGGAGGTGGAGGAGGAAATGGCACTTCATACAGATGGCACTTCACTTTTGGCTGCTTTCCACTGTTGGAGAAGCAAAGTCCGGGTCAATCCACTTGCTGTTCATTTTGATTAGCGTCAGCCTGTCGGCACTGTCGGTTGACAGGCGGCTGCGCTTATCGGTTATAATGCCCCCGGCTGTGCTGAACACCCTTTCTGGCGGCAGGGCAGGCAAGCACCTCCAAGGCGTACAGGGACAGTTCCAGCCACGTGTCCAACTTGGAGACCCAGTAAGTGTAGGACGCCGAGGGATCGGGGAGGACAGGGGTACGGTCTGCCAGGTACTCCCGCAACATCCGCCGATACTTGTCCCTCCTGCTGATAGCGGGCCCCGCAGTGATGGAAGTTGCACGAGGGGGTGCCATGAACGTGTCCCACACCTTGGAGAGTGTTCCCCTGGTGGCTGTGGGCCTGATCGATGTTGTGGGACTCTGGGAGACCCTCTCCTCTCTGCCGCCAGCGATGGTGGGTGGGAAAATCTCCATCATGTTCTGCACGAGTTCCCTCTGGTATTCCAGCAATCGATTCGTCCTCTCCTCTACCGGAATAAAAGAGAAGACGTTATCTTTATACCGGGGGTCCAGGATTGCGAAGACCCAGTACAGTTTGTTCTCCACTATCCGGACAACACGTGTGTCCCGGGAAAAGCAGCCCAGCATGAAGTCAGCCATGTGTGCCAGACTCTGAATAGGCATGACGTCACTGCCCCCACCAGAAGGATCACTTGCCATTTCCTCCTCTTCCGCCTCCTCTCCGCCCCATCCGCGCTGAACCAATGGGACGCACACAGCCTGACTGCTACCCTCGCCGCCAGCATCCTCCTCCTCTTCCACAGCCACCTCCACGTCGTCCTCCTCCTCATCCTCCTCCTCCTGCAACTGCCACCGTGAAGCAGACAAAAGTGTGGTCTGACTGTGTAGCTCCGTTGCGTCTCCTCCTACCCCCGTCTCCTCTGCGTGCAATGCGTTCTCCCTTATTGCGATGAGTGATTCTTTAAGGACGCATAGGAGCGGGATGGTTACGCTCACTATAGCGTCCTCGCTGCTGACCTTCTTGGTGGACTCCTCAAAGATACACAGTACATCGCATATGTCTGCCATCCATGGCCACTCGTGGTTGGCAAACTGAGGGAGCTGAGTTGGAGGCACGCGTGGATTCATAATCTGGTACTCCATCAATGCTCTCTGCTGCTCACACACCCTGGCCAACATGGAATAGGTGGAATTCCAGCGAGTCGGCAGGTCGCACAACAGCCGATGTTGAGGCAAATGGAGGCGTTGCTGGAGTTTTTTTAAGCTAGCAGCAGCTACAGTTGACTTCCGAAAGTGAGCGCACAAGCGCCGCACTTTCACCAGTAGCTCTGCCAGGTTGGGGTAAGTCTTTAGAAATTTTTGGACTACCAGATTAAAAACGTGGGCCAGGCATGGTACGTGATTGAGTTCGGCAAGCTCCAGAGCCGCCACCAGGTTACGGCCGTTATCGCACACGACCATGCCTGGTCCTAGCTGCAGCGGCGACAGCCACATCTCCGTCTGCTGCAATATGGCGTCCCTCACCTCTGGGGCGCTGTGCTTCCTGTCGCCCAAGCTGATGAGCTTAAGCACCGCCTGCTGACGTCTCCCCGCGCCAGTGCTGCAACGCTTCCAGCTAGCGGCTGAGGGCGATGTTAAGGCAGAGGAGGAGGAGGAGGAGGAAGAGGAGGGGGGTTTATCAGAACCCGTGCTGGCAATCTTGGGCGGGGGTGGTAGGTAGGCCGTCTCTGTTTGCGACCCCGTCCCCGCTTCCACAACATTCACCCAGTGTGCCGTCAAAGAGATGTATCGTCCCTGGCCGCAAGCGCTTGTCCACGAGTCGGTGGTCAAGTGGACCTTTGCGCTGACTGCGTACCTCAGGGCCCGCCTGATGTTACGAGACACGTGCTGGTGCAGGGCGGGAACGGCACTCCGGGAAAAGTAGTGGCGGCTGGGGACGGAATAGCGAGGTGCGGCAGCCGCCATCAGGTCGCGGAAGGCCTGCGTCTCCACAAGCCTAAACGGCAACATCTCCAGGGCCAGCAGTTTGGAGATGTGGCAGTTTAAGGCTTGGGCTTGGGGGTGACTCGAGGCGTACTTCCGCCTGCAGTCGAACGCCTGCGAGATGGACAGTTGATGGGACGAGGAGTGTGAAGGTGCAGGCGAAGATGCGGGGGAAGGGGAGGCTGAAGGAGAAGGCCCCAAAGTAGCCGAGGCAGAGGCAGATGTGGAGGTGTCCTGGCTGGAGGTCTGGACCGCAGTGGCAGCACACAACAAAGGGGAAGAGGCAGTGGCAGCAAGACCGGGCGCAGGTTGTATTGCGTTTGCTCTCTCCCACTCAGCCCAGTGCTTGACTTCCAAGTGACGCCGCATGCCTCTTGCTGCCTTTTTCGGTGCTGCGCAGACCACCACCTCTCCACTGCTTTCCCCGCTGGACATCACCCCTGGCCAAGTGGGGTCGGTCATTTCGTCATCCACCACCTCCTCTTCCACTTCCTCACTCTGCTCCTCCTCCTGCCCACTGGACATTCCAACAGCCTCCCTTGATGGCAACTGCATCTCATCATCATCATCGCTCATGATAACAGATGCTGGTTCAGGGTCCACATCAGCAGGAGATGGCGAATACTCAAGTGTTTGGGCATCACTACAAACAAATTCCTCTGCTAGCTCCTGGGATTCTTCCGGCACATCTGAAAAAGGACCCGAAAAGAGCTCCTGGGAGGGGTCAATGGTGGGATGACTCTGTTGGCCAGGTGTGGAGGAAGGAGGGTCAGAGTGAGACTGTGTGGATGACTGGCTGGTGGACAACTGTGTGGAAGCGCTATCGGCTATCCATTGCACCACCTGTTCAACCTGCTCAGGCCTCAACAGCGGTGTAACCCGCCCCCTGCTTAACTGTCCCATAAAGGCAGGGATTCTGGATGAGTGGGATCCTGGCTGACCCTCACCAGCACGCATTGTATCCCCACTGGCTTCAACAAGGCCCCCAACAGCATTTCCGCGCCCCCGTCCTCGTCCACGTCCGATTCCGCTAGCCCCCCTCCGCATTTTATTTTTTTTTGGTTACACTATTTTGCCTTCACAGCCGTGTACTAACAGTTCAGACGGTGTGTATTAACACCACGTATATAAAATTATTTTGCAAGAGAACGCACAGTACAGGTGCCAATGAAAAGGCCTATTTTTTTTATATTTCTAGGTACACAGCCGTGTACTAACAGTTCAGACGGTGTGTATTAACACCACGTATATAAAATTATTTTGCAAGAGAACGCACAGTACAGGTGCCAAAGAAAAGGCCTATTTTTTTATATTTCTAGGTACACAGCCGTGTACTAACAGTTCAGACGTTGTGTATTAACACCACATATATAAAATTATTTTGCAAGAGAACGCACAGTACAGGTGCCAAATAAAAGGCTTATTTTTTAAATATTTCTAGGTACACAGCCGTGTACTAACAGTTCAAACGGTGTGTATTAACACCACGTATATAAAATTATTTTGCAAGAGAACGCACAGTACAGGTGCCAATGAAAAGGCCTATTTTTTTAATATTTCTAGGTACACAGCCGTGTACTAACAGTTCAGACGGTGTGTATTAACACCACGTATATAAAATTATTTTGCAAGAGAATGCACAGTACAGGTGCCAATGAAAAGGCCTATTTTTTTATATTTCTAGGTACACAGCCGTGTACTAACAGGTCAGACGGTGGGTATTTACACCTGGTATACAAAAGGGTATTGCAGGCACACAGAACCCAGAACACTAGAGCCAAATAAACTGTATTTAAAAAAAAAAAAAAGTACACAGCCGTATACTGCCAGATCAGATGGTGCATATACACACTAGGTATATAACAGGGTTTTGCAGCCAAAAAGAACGCAGGACAGTAGTGCCAAATATAGTTTGGTATGTAGCAGAGCACCTAATACACCACTAATGCCTCTCTCTGTCCCTACTCCAGCAGCTATCCCTGAATACAGCAGCCGTTCTCTGCAGAGTGTATATTGTAGTAAAGCTATCACTGTACTGCACTATAGTAGCCCTGATAAGGGCTTTTAATCAAGCTCCTGCCTGTCCAACAGCTAAAACCTATCTCTCCCTTCTCCAGCCTCTGTCCCTGACTAAGTTCACGCAGCATATGCGAACGAGCAGGAAGAGCTGAGTTTTTATGATTCGAGGTCACATGGTTTTTCCAGCCAATGCATGTAGACGCCGTTTTCGCGCTGCCAGCGTGCTCCGCGGGCCTGTCATACCCCCCCTGCATGGTGATTGGTGGAAAAAGAGCGCCAGGGAAGGTGGGAGGGGAAACGAATTCTAAGTGCGCCATCGCCGTTATACTCGATCGAAATCGAGTATGCCGAATAGCGTAGTATTCGATCGAATACCAGCTCGATCGAACACTACTCGCTCATCTCTAATTATGAGTAACAAAAGCTTATATTGACAGTTAGAATGAGTTAATGCAGCAAGTCAATATTTGCAGTGTTGACCCTTCTTCTTCAGGACCTCTGCAATTCTCCCTGGCATGCTCTCAATCAACTTCTGGACCAAATCCTGACTGATAGCAGTCCATTCTTGCACAATCAATGCTTGCATTTTGTCAGAATTTGTTGTTTTTTGTTTGTCCACCCGTCTCTTGATGATTGACCACAAGTTCTCAATTGGATTAAGATCTGGGGAGTTTCCAGGCCATGGACCCAAAATCTCTATGTTTTGTTCCCTGAGCCAATTAGTTATCACCTTTGCTTTATGGCAAGGTGCTCCATCATGCTGGAAAAGACATTGTTGATCGCCAAACTGCTCTTGGATGGTTGGGAGAAGTTGCTCTTGGAGGACATTCTGGTACCATTCTTTATTCATGGCTGTGTTTTTAGGCAAGACTGTGAGAGAGCCGATTCCCTTGGCTGAGAAGCAACCCCACACATGAATGGTTTCAGGATGCTTTACAGTTGGCATGAGACAAGACTGGTGGTAGCGCTCACCTCGTCTTCTCCGAATAAGCTGTTTTCCAGATGTCCCAAACAATCGGAAAGGGGATTCATCAGAGAAAATGACTTTACCCCAGTCCTCAGCAGTCCACTCCCTGTACTTTTTGCAGAATATCAGTCTGTCCCTGATGTTTTTTCTGGAGAGAAGTGGCTTCTTTGCTGCCCTCCTTGAGACCAGGCCTTGCTCCAAGAGTCTCCGCCTCACAGTGCGTGCAGATGCACTCACACCTGCCTGCTGCCATTCCTGAGCAAGCTCTGCACTGCTGTAGCCCGATCCCGCAGCTGAAACACTTTTAAGAGACGGTCCTGGCGCTTGATGGTCTTTGTTGGGCGCCCTGGAGCCTTTTTGGCAACAATGGAACCTCTCTCTTTGAAGTTCTTGATGATGCGATAGATTGGTGACTGAGGTGCAATCTTTCTAGCTGCGATACTCTTCCCTGTTAGGCCATTTTTGTGCAGTGCAATGATGACTGCACGTGTTTCTTTAGAGATAACCATGGTTAACAGAAGAGAAACAATGATGCCAAGCACCAGCCTCCTTTTAAAGTGTCCAGTGGTGTCATTCTTACTGAATCATGACAGATTGATCTCCAGCTCTGTCCTCATCAACACCCACACCTGTGTTAATGGAGCAATCACTGAAACGATGTTAGCTGGTCCTTTTAAGGCAGGGCTGCAATGATGTTGAAATGTGTTTTGGGGGATAAAGGTCATTTTCTAGGCAAATATTGACTTTGCAAGTAATTGCTGTTAAGCTGATCACTCTTTATAACATTCTGGAGTATATGCAAATTGCCATTTTAAAAACTGAAGCAGTAGACTTTGTAAAAATTAATATTTGTATCATTCTCAAAACTTTTGGCCATGACTGTACTATATTGGACTGTAGTATTCAGGTTACATTGCCATGTTGGCACTTTGTGATAAAGAAGTGGGTTTTGGGGCACTCGGTCTGTAGAAGGTTCACCATCACTGGCCCTAATCCATTGCACAAAGTTCACCAACATTGTCTGATGGAACCCACTAAAAATAGGATTCTGATATGGTGCCTATCAGTTTACTTGAATAGTATGATGATGTTATCTAGTACAGGATGGTAGTATTATTTAGTTATAGTATGGTGGTATTATTTTGTCACAATATGGAGGTATTATTTAGTCATGATATGGTGGTGTTACTTTATGGTGGTGTTCCTTATTCATGGTTTGGTAGCATTATTTAGTTATGGTATGGTGGAGTTATTCAGTTTCTTTATAGTTGTCACTGTGAGCTGGTATAAATTCAGTCAGGGTATGGTGGTAGTACCTAGTTCTTATATGTATTATTAATTGGAGGAATGGGAGATCTATGAGTAAATGCCAGCATAGTGTGAGTCTTAAGTGTTCTTAGGGAACACAGCCCACACGAAACACCATGACCTGTAAATGTTACTGAGTGATATTTACAATTTTTACAATTGTGCCACCAAAAATTATTTTTATGGCATCACAATGTAAGTTTTGTTGCAGATCTTTTCTTTTGTTAACACTGACCAATGCAATTGCTCAGAAACAAGGGAATCATGAATGTGTAAATTTCTTGTCTCTAATACATCTAAAGACAATACACTTACCTGGACTTAGTGCCCTTGGAAGCTCAACATTGTGTTCCGGTGTTATATCACTTGTGGATGTGGTCTGAGTTGGCTCACTTTGTGGTGGAGCAGGCTTTGCGGTTTCTGGAGTTACTGACTTGGAAGTTAAGGAAATGTTTTCAGTAGTACTACTTGTAGATTTTGTAATCTCTGTGCTGGATTGTGTTGTTCCACTTGTATGGTTGGTTGAATTTAGGGAGGAGGTTTCAATAGTTACAGTCTCTGTGATGGATTCTGTTGGCCCACTTGTGTGCTTGGTTGAATTTTGGGTGGAGTTTTCAATAGTTACTGTCTCTGTGGTGGATTCTGTTGGCCCACTTGTATGCTTGGTTGAATTTTGGGTGGAGGTTTCAATAGTTACTGTCTCTGTGGTGGATTCTGTTGTCCCACTTGTATGCTTGGTTGAATTTGAGGTGGAAGGTATACTAGTTGAACTTTTTGAACTGGTTGCACTATCTGGTATTTTTGTACTTGGATTAGATGATGTCCCAACATTATTCAATGTGGCTACCGTTGTTTGAGTTGAGTCAGTCCCCACTCTGATAGTAGTCACACTATTGGTGTCATCTGTTGACAGGCCAGTATTTTTCAAAATTTCACTGGTTGTTGGATTTTCTGTCTTAACACTTGTTACTGCAGGAGTCACAGTGACTGTACTTTCTGTACTTCTCTGTACTTCTATTGACACATGTGTAGATGTCTCCTGAGTTTTTTGTGAACTTGCTGTGGTTGATTCCGCCTTAACATTTAGACCTATAAAACGGAAAGCCTATTAGAATAATGTAAAACCACATAAATAAATAAGTAAAGCTCTGTGTTTAATCAAAAACATGTATGTACAGTATATTTCTCTTCACTTGGAATGTGTTCACCTTAGAGGAACCCTGCATACGCTATAAAGGTGCCTTTGCATCCACCAGGGCAGTATGTAGACTATCCTATTCCAGTAAAACTGGTGGGGCTAACCACCTAAATAACACCATTTTTATATGAATATTCATTAAGGATGAACAGTTCTCATTCAGTGACAGCAAACATGTAACTTTACAATGGCGAGGAACTGAAACACAACAAGGTTGTAAAACTTTAGAAGAATATACTGCAGACATCCCTCGCACGGACCGATTTAATAATAATGTAGATCGTTCCTCCGATGGCTCTAGTGATCATCTGCCAGAAAATCTGGCAGTCTAATAAACCCTTTAGTCTAGTAGGAAGGGGGCATTTATATGGGGTGGTAATGGTGCAGGAGAGAATACCACCATTGTTGCACTGTGGAAAACCGCATGTGCTCCTGCTGCATTTATACCTTGAAAATCCCCTCACCCCCTCCTTCTGAATGTATCCTAAAAATCATATCATGTGCTCTTCACTTCTACACTTCCTCGGCAGGCACAATATCCCCTCTTCCACTTCCCAAATAGTAACAGTAGACTCCCCCCCACTTCCCCAGTAGTCCATTTCCTAAAAAATTACAGTAAGGTTTCTTTATCCCATTCCCACTCCTAGACATCACAGCAGGATTTACAGCCAGAAGTACTCACAGCAAGACCCTCCCCCCAACCTACATACCAGTAGTCACAGCAAGACCCTCCCCCCAACCTACATACCAGGAGTCACAGCAAGGCTGCAGATGCTGCATCAAATATTCACAGATATTACAGCAATCATTCATGGATTCTACTACAATAATTTACTGATACTACTACAATGATTGACAAATATTTCTAGAAACATTTTCGGATCCTACTACAATTATTCACAGATATTACTGGAATCATCCATGTATACTACTACAATGTTTTATGGATACAGTGACCATGATTCATGGATACTATCAGAATAATCCATAGATATGCTATGAGTTGAATCATACTCATTATACTCAAGCATTTAAAGACAATAAAATAAGTCCACACACACAGGGCGGGTTGGGTTGGGAACTTAAAGTGGTCCTGGAAAAAATACTAAAAGTAACCCCGTTTTGTAGTCGGGTCCAAATAGATGGAAGGCAGGGCCAATACAAGCAGGCGGGGTCAGTAATATCATATTATGGCACAATATACCACCCCAACAGAGCCAAATACCATAGTCCATCTCAAAATACTGCCAGCAGCACAAAATACAGCCCCAAAAACTTCCACTGGCCGGCCCTGAGGAAGGCTCAGATGGCCCCCTGGGCATCGGCCCACCGGGAAATTTCCCTGTAAGGTCTCTGGCCAATCCGCCCCTGCAGGGGGTCATTTACCAAGCCCACTGGAGGAAGATTCTACCAATTTATTAAGAGGTGCACACATCTTAATACATTTGTTGCATCTTCTGCTCGCTAGAAACTGAAATATACTCCAGCCAGTAGCTGGATTAGTTATGATTTACACCAGTTTTCAGATGTATCAACTATGACTTTTTAAAAAGTAACAAACTCACTCCAATGGCGGGTGGGGGTGGTGATATAAAAACTGGAGTAGCATTTTTAGACACAAGTGTCAGGCGAGTTTCACATCTATGGAGTGAATTTCGGCAGGCTGTTCTCCGGATCCGACACTGCAGGATACAATTGGATAGCCCGCCGGCCCCAATAGGTATAATGGGGTCCGGTGGAGATCCGGCAGAAAATGTGAAGAATAGGACTCACACAAACCGCTGCACACTGCATTATGTGTCCGGCCACTTCCTGGAATTGTTGGCTGGAACAGCCTGCCAGAATTCACAATGGAGGTGTAAAACTAGACTAATATTGATACATTTGGCGCAAAGTACATCAACACGCACTCAAGCAAAACTGTCTTGAAAAATTGCACTCTTGATAAATCCCCCCCATACCTTTAAAAAAAAGTTGCAAAATTAAAAAGGCATGCAAACATGTCAGTAAAACATGCTTGGACAGAGAAAAATTAGTGTGTACGATAGATAGATAGATAGATAGATAGATAGATAGATAGATAGATAGATAGATATGCATTGATACAGTCATAGCATGAAGACAATCATTATAGGTAGAACAATCTCCTGTGAATCCTGCTTGTGTAACTAGATGATATGAGCAGAATACATGTACAGTATTAATAAAGAAATAAGGAATCTGGTGACTCACATCCCGCCTGCTGCAAGTCAGTTAATCTCCATACTCCACTATTACTGGAATGTTACAATGCCTTGTCAAGTGTCCTTGTTCCTGGCTTCTCTGGAAAGAACACTGTAAGGTCTCAGCAGCCATGTTGTACTTTGCTTATTACTTGTCAGGGGTTCTTTCCTGTACATTTTATTTCTTGGGTAACTGCATACTTTCATTTTCTGTATTGTCAAGAGGAAAGTATATCACTGATCATCCTTAGATTCTCAGTTCAGGAATAGAAGGCTAGAACTAAAGAACAATCAAAGCTGCTGTCACCTACGGGGCAGAGAGTGAAAAAGGGGCTCTATTTGCCATTCATATCCTGTGGAAATCTGGGTAACCATTCCTATAAAGCACTGTAATGGTTATCATTAGCAAGGGTGCAACTAGGAAAGGCAGTTGTGCGCAAGTCTACTTTCACATCGCCATTATTGCTATACGGTTTTGAGATCCAGCAGGGGATCTCAAAAACTCAGCAAAACGCTTCTGTCCTAATAAAACAATCGGCTGCATCTGTTCAGAACGGATCCTGTTGTGTTATATCTGAAATGAGGAAAATGCATCCGGCACTAAAACCATTGTAAGTCAATGGGCGCCGGATCCAGTTTTTTTGTGTGCAAAAAATACAGATCCAGCACCATTGACTTACATGGTTTTTGGTGCCGGATCCGGCTTGATTAGTTTCCCATGTTGCACACAAAAATGCTGCTTGCAGCAGTTTTTCTTCCAGCACGGGAGCACAAGAAACTGGAACAGAATGCATTCTGGTGGACTCCATTTTGGTTTGTTCAGTTTTGTCCCCATTGACAATGAATGGGGACATAACTGAAGCATTGTGCTGTGGTTTTGAGACCTGGCACTGGAACTCAAAACCAAACATCTCAACACAGATGTGAAAGTAGCTCTGACTGACCTGACAGTTCCAGGCAGCTTAGGAAGAAGAGGATGTGCTGTATACACTGCATGTAATGCTGCACATCCTCCACTCTGGGCCCACTGCTATGGCTGCTATCGTAGTTACGCCCCTCATCATCAGTGATTGTCACTATTTTGTTAAAAAGGGAGCCAGTCTGCAAGAATGATCACTTTAGAACTTAGAATAGGTTGTATTAACTCAAAAAAAGAATTGGTACATATTTACTAATCCTGTAGATGGCCTAAGTTTAGATAACAGATTTATCACAGGGGCTCAGGCTGGATGATAGATTTGGTCCATAGCTAGACACTTTTGCCTAACTCTACAACAACTACTGGTTGACTTACTTTGAGACTTTTATGAATTTTATGCCAGAATTGTGGAACAGTTTTGGTACAAAAATGCGCATCTTAGGCCCCTTTTAGCGCAAGTCCGAAAAAATTGTAGAAACCCTAGCTGCACCAAATTGCACCACCTTTAGACAGATTCTAGATACGGATACAGTAGTAAATCTGGGCCACTGTGTGCATTTTGTTCACAAAACTCTCCTTGAAGCACTGGAGATACCACAGACCATGTGCAAACCAACCTATAAGGTGACATCTGCACCTCTGTAAACACTGACAGTTATTGAGAAGCAATGTTCTTGTGTCAGCATTTCCTAGCTAAAAAGACTCCAAAAGCTGCACAGTGAATGAGAATAGCATTGTCTTTCATATGCAGTGATTCTAGTTATATGGGGGAATGACTTATTTTAATCCCTTCCCGACCTCTGCTATACATATATAGTGGAAGTTGGGACTTTAATCATGGGGCCTGCTCAGAAGCTGAGTGGGTGCCATAACTGCTTGATGCCTCCTACCTTACACAGAGGGGAATAAGTGAACAAAATGTTTTTTAAAAATGTATAGTAAATAAAATTAGCCCCGTTTCCCATATTAAAAACAAAAATAAACAATATAAAATAAAGATCATTGTTGAGTACAAAATATCCATACTAAAAACTAATCACAAAGGCATATACATACCAAAATGACATACAGATTGCCCCCGAATATCCACCCAATCCCCCTGCCTACTTGGCTTGTCCAGACCTTCTGCCAGTTTGGCTCCATCTACAACATGGGTCCACATCTATGTTTTGTTTTTTTTCCAGGGCCACTTTAAGTTCCCAATCCACTCATGAATCTATGGAAATCATGTTATAAGGCAGCAGCATACTGTAAATGCAGCTGAAAGAAGATGACTCACAAACACATCCAGTCAGGACCTGGAGTACCAGGAACAAGAGTGTAAGAGTTCTTATCCAGTCCTGGTGGTAAAATGACCACACTAGAAAGGGCACAGGGGCGGGGTAAGTGATCAGCAGACTATCTTTCTTCCACAGGTCAGCAAGAGAAGGAATTTACTGTAAAACTAAATCTGCTCAGCTCCTCCTGCTCTCAAACAGGTTGTCTGGTATACTTTAACCACACATGAGATTTAGTGGGTTCAGGTTTACAGCATCTTGGAATAAATTTGTTTGTCAAACAAACAGACCAGCACACCGTTAGCTTAGCTATATTGTTCTATCTATGATCAGCAGTAGTTTCAACTTAACTGCATAAATCAATAGTAAAGATGACTATAAGAAACTTTGTAGTACTGTATATCTTAGAGAAAATGTTTTTATCTACTCCTATCAGCACTTCTCTTCCTCTTTCCTAAGCTAACATTCACTCTGAATTCTGTCATAAATCCCTTTTGAGATATGAAGACAGACTGTCAGCTCACTGAAGTATCAGATTACGTCATCCCATAGAAGTCTATAGTAAGAGGAGGGGAAGGAGGAGTGAGCTGCAGAGTGAGAAACAAGCAGAGAGATACAGGCACAGTGGCTGTTGCAGCTAATTGTGAGTCTTCTATCTCACTTCTAAGTGCCTTACTCACATAATTTCCATGGTGAAAAATGGCTTGTCCAATTATATGGCTATTTAATGAAGAGAGGGCAGAAAGCACTGCCAGACACTTCTGGTGGAGGCTTATCTCCTGGGAGAACAAAAGGATCAGGTAAAAATATTCATGCTGCCCGATACGTATCTTGGAAATTTTTTACACCGAAGTGAATCCGAATATTTTCAGATTTGCTTCAGAAGATTCTTCTGAAATCTTTGTACGCTAACGCTATGTACACATCATATAATTTGTACACTAATGCTACTCATCTGATAATTTGTACACTAATGCGTACATATTCAGTTAAGTAGCGGATATTTACTGTATATTCGTTCTTTGTGTGGGCCTAGACAATAGTACGCTAAGGCTTCATACGCACTTTGTACACTCAGGCGTAAGTATTCGTGGGAATGTTCTCAGAACACGACAGAATAACGAATGATTTGTATGCAGCTTCGACCGAATAGCTTCGTATTAAGTACAAATCTTTTAAAAAATTTTACAAACATTCAGCGAAGCGAATTTTGGATGAGTCACTCATCTCTACTGCCCGATGCTTCTCTCTCTCTCAATATCATCAGTCAGGAGAGTGTTGGATGCTAACCATACAGATTAAATAGTAACCAAACCTGGCGTTCCCAGCAGGTTCACCCGACAATACAATATTGTGGATATTAAGTTTATGATGTCTAACTATTAGACTGTATTAGTAAATGTGGGTCACTGTGTACACTGAAATCAATTTGATATTAAAAATCGCCTCAATTTTAGTGTTCAAGTGGAGGCCGTTTACCTACTGATTTTCACCTGCTCAGAATGACTGCACAAAAAATTGAAATTAAAGCTGATGCGAAGCTCTGTTCTAGAGATACCTGTCCAACCTCATTGTGTAGTAAAAGTCTCATGACAGCCAACTGCATTGTACATACTACACACGTGTAAACGTAAAGTGTCCTCAGAGATGGTTCTGCAGGATCAGTATAGAGAGCAGACTGTGTGTACATAGCCTAAAGGCCCCATACACATTAGACTACTGTTGGCAGAACCCAACATATTTGGTGGGACCAGCCAACAATTTAATGTAGGGAGCTCCTGACTCTCCCCCGACAGATGATGAATTTCTTTTTGTTCCAGATGATGAATTTCCTTTTATTCCTTGGAGATAATACATCTGGAAGAGGCTTTCTCCTCACTTAAACACCTCCAAATCTAGAGTGTATTTATAGGATGGAGTGATGAGAGACAGTTGTCAAAATGAGTGGCCAGCTATTTTGGAGTCTTAAGGGTAGACCTACTTTCACCTGACTATAGAGCAGACTGTTTGTAGTTAGTATCCACTAGATTACAACAGAATTATATACACCCGTACATACGCCAAGAATTGAAACAGGACTAAGGAAGCAATACATGTAATTGAGATACAAAGCGGTACATTTTTATTTTTGATCACTAGTAATCACTAGTGATCACTAGTAATTCTAATTACTTGTGTCTAGTAATTAGAAATGCCTAATTAACACTCTAACCAAAGAATGGCTGTAGAAGTAATATTACTATGAATTTTAATTTTAAGATTCGGTAACAGGTATTCTGTAAGTCATGTGTACTGTCTTGATAATTGTCAAATATGTAACGAGAAAGTTACAGTCTGTGACCCTATTAAGAAACGCTCCTCATCTTTGTGAAAGAACACATTGAATCCATACAACAAGCCCACAGACATTGCTGTGATAGGAATGTATCATTATCCTAGCTTGGAAGATTGCTGCAGGCAATTATGGAAGCACAAAAGTAGAAAGCAGTCTGGGTCACAGAAAAGCCATCACAAAGAAGAAACAGACAAAAGTACAAATGGTTCTTCGAGAATACAGCAAAAGATATGATACATGGCAAGGTCTTAACCGAGAAAAATGCTGGAGACACTTGCCTTGCAAAGTTCTGAAATCTTTTAAGTAAGATGAAGTATGGTGAGTCTGACCCTGTCCATGATACCTCTCTTTCATTATGTTGTGCTTTCAGACCCTTCTTACTGGAAAAATGCTTTTTTTGGCGTGAAGTAATAAAGTAACTCATTTTCAGTGCAGAATGGATGGATAGGTATAACAGGAACTGACAGATAAATCAAACATCAGGTGCAGAGGCCACCATGTATCCATAAAGTGTCTGCTCAGAAGACACCTACCATAGAACTGTTCTCCTCTAACTACAATGTCATGAAGTCTAATGGTAGGATATATGAGAGAGGCTAATTCTGTACATTGCTCTTTACGAACCCAACTAAGGCCGCCTTCACAGAGTATTTGATCAGTGATTTTAATCAATCAATGGTTGTGAGCCAAAATCAGGTGTGGGTCAAGCACAGAACAGGTGCAAATCTTTTAATTTAACTTTAGTTCTGTGTAGACTTCACTCCTGGTTTTGGCTGTCAATCACTGATGGAAATCACTCATCAAACACTGACCAGGTACTGACTGTGTGAAAGTGGCCAAAGGTAATGCAGAACATTCTTCAAGTCTTCAGTAGGTATAATCACAAACACTTTATATGTGTACTAGAATCATTTCAATGGCATGTCTACTTCTGCTCTTCCTCCTTCTGTATTGTGGTTAAGAAAATGTACTTCTCTACAGTTGTCTATAATATAAAAGTATTACTAGAAGCACTACTGGTTATCTATAGAGCAACAAATTCTGAGATGTTCTTCATAGTCCATGTAATCCACAATGGGATTGCCAACATGGACGACTCTGAATACTAATAACATACTGGACATTTCATCTAGTGCATACGCGTTGAGCTTATATAGAATAAGCACAATACACTCTTGGGAAAGGGTAAATTTCAAAGGTATTACACAACAATTGTGGAGTATAAAGTCACAAATTTTAGCAAACATCATATTTGCACTATAATTTGAGACTTTTAGAGACTCTGAATTGGGTGGGGCTTAGCAGGAGGATTGGAGCTTAGGGCCCGCCGGATTTACTGTAACTTACGCCAGAAACTGGCATAGGTTATAGCTCAAGTCTGCACCAGTTCGTAGCTAGTGCTGGAGTAAGATGTGTCTTATTTATTAAAAGGCATCTGCTTCTTAATAAATTAGGCGCATCTTACTACAACACAGGGAGATGAAGACAGATGTTTTGGACAATAAATCTCCACCTTAGTTTGGGATCAAATTGTGATAACTATAAGTTGAATAACATGTTCTGTTCATTTACAGGACAATACATATTTGCCATGGTTTGATCAGTGTCATGGATATCTTGGATCCCTGGTCAGGAACTCAGACTCCTACAGGAAAGTATTGAGGAGTGTTCTTCGATTATGTAATGGTGGGCTTTTCATATACTGTAGCATTTACTTCTCTAACCATTGTGTGGATCCCAGAAGGCAGTAGACCCTCCCAATACTTTTAAGAAGATTTCAAGAGTCTATGACACTGACCATTTCAGTTCTGACGCTATGGTCTGTTTACCAAAGAAAGTACATACTATGGGCTTCATTTATTAAGACTAACGTTTTAGACGCCAGCCTCTACATACAGTAACTTCGGCAGATCAACCACCGCTTCTAAATGTAAGACATCTTAGTAAGTGGTCTAAATGTAAACTAGCAAGGGAGCTGGCGTAGATCTAGACAGGGGGTGGATACGTCACTTGCTAAACGGGTAAAAGTGTCTAAATTGCCAATCTTAATAAATGACCCGCATAGTCTTTATGGTTCTTGCAGGCATCCTATGACCACACAGAGCACTCTCTAAGGGAGTCACCCAGTTTGATACTACACACTACAAACCCACACCCACAATCATACCACCTTCAAAATGGTTCAGTTCACTGTTGTCCCATTCTAGTGACTAACCATGAGTTGCATAAAGAAGTCACTCATTTGTCAAAAAATCACCTGTTCTTCAAAAAACATTTATCAACTGGATCAACCCTATTAAACCCAACGTAATGCCTGGTAGGGCTGATTTTTATGTTGTGCAGTATACTTTTAATTCTTAAAGGAGTTATCCAACACATATAATGCCCCCCAAAATGCCTGGGCACCTCATACAAGTTATACTTACCACGCTCCCCGGCACCCGTGTTGCTCCTGATGCCTGCATTGCCGCTGCTGCATCTCCCTGGGGGGGTGCCAATAGCAGGGCTTGACAGGGACGAGCTTCCCTAGCATCGCAGGACGACGCTAGGAAGGCTCGTTCCCATCAAGGCCTGCAATGTGCCGGATGTTACGATCCGCGCAACGGGGATATGCAGAGGCAGCTGTGCGGGCATCAGGAGCAATGCGGGTGCTGGGTAATGGGGTTAGTATAACCTGTATGAGGTGCCGGGCATTTTGGGGGGCATTATAGGGGTTGAATAGCCCCTTAAAGCATATTATGATGTAAGTGTACTGAGTGGCAGACCCTAGCGCCTTAGGTCCTCTACTTTCCCTTTTCAGCCACTTCCACACTAAAGGGGCAGCTCACCTCCTCTCCATTCCTGCACAATGACCTCTGCAAAGGTCATAGGGCATGCCCAGAACAATTTCTTATAGAAGTCAATGAGTCATCACCTTACACCATGTCATGACTGTTGTAAAGCATATTTCTAAACAGATGTTACCACAGCACAGCAGCAGCTCAGCCAAAATGGCTCCCCTCCCAATCATGTACGTGAAATAGACATAAGAAATCTACAATGATAAAATAAAAATATTAGATCAGAAAGAATATTTCTTATCATCGTTTGTTAAAATACAACTTAAAAAACGAAGTAACTAGGAACATTAGGGAACCGCCTTTTTAACCCCTTTTTAAAGGGCTTATCAAATCTCACTGTTTCCATGGCAACATGGGACTAAGTGCCGGCCCCAGGTGGCAAGGCTTACAGAAAAAGCTGAGCGGGCCGGTGCACTGATATTTCCGTAACTCCAATTGTAGTGAATGGGAGCTACACAAACATACGCATAGCTGAAAAAGCTACACCGCTTCCTTAACAACGCCACCCTTGCCACTTTAACGAAAAGGGGGCAAGAAATAAAGACATAAGATATCTACAGCAGTTCCGAGCTGCCGTAAAGTAATTCTAGTGCACGGACTGACGGAGGATGCACCTAATTTATGAAGAGGCCTGTGCCCCAAATCTCCTCCATAGAACCAGCCATACATATTTGTCCTTAAAGGGGTTGTCTCACTTCATTTATCATGTAGATAAAGTTAATATAAGGCATTTACTAATGTATTGTCCATATTTCCTCCTTTGCCGGCTTGATTCATTTTTTCATCACATTACACGTTGGTCGTTTCCATGGTGACGACCACCCTTTAATCCATCAGTGGTGGTCGTGCTTGCACATTATAAGAAAAAGTGCTGGCCTCTCTGGTGGCCAGGACCGTGGGAGCGCACATAGGCTAGTGCTTTTTCCTATAATGTGCAAGCATGACCACCGCTGATGGATTGCAGGGTGGTTGTAACCATGGAAACGAGCAGTGTATAACATGATGGAAAAATGAATCCAGCCAGCAAAGGACAAGCACAATACATTAGTAAGTTCCTTGTAGTAAGTTTCTCTACATGATAAATGCCATTTGCTGAAGTGAGACAACCCCTTTAAGAATTTTTTGGGGAATAGGCTAAGCCATCAAACATTCTGCACCTATACATGTGAATCCTGTAGTGAATATGAAGATTAACACCAAACGAGTTTATGGATATTTGATATTTACCAAATGCACAAAAAGCATGAATACACAAAGTATAATAGAAATAAATGATCAATGACGTGATACTACATACAGTCTGTAGACAACAAAGTGCTTCAGCGTGATCTTCACATCACCAGCCTTGTACGAAATGTCCCTCACAGCGTGCTCACTATACTCATTATAAATGCTTTTGTGTCATGACGTAGGAGGATTTAAAAGCAAAGTATTTTCTCCCCATTAAGCTTTGTAAGAAATATGCTCAAAAAATACTTCTGATGAATAATAGTTTTTTTCAGTAAAACCAGAGCAAAGGTCAAGGCAGGTGAAACAGTATGGAGCCGCTCATAATGCTTGAAACTGGCAGGTCTCCACTTTCCGGCCGGTTAGAAATGTTTCTGGTTGTACATGATTATAACAGTCACCTCTACGCATACAGCTAATAATTGTTTGTGCATGTATGGGGGGATTTATCAAAACTGGAGCTAAGGAAAAATGACTTACCATATTTTTCGCTTTATAAGACGCACCTGATGATAAGACGCACCCCAGATTTTAGAGTAGTAAAATAAGAAAAAAATATTTTTCATCACACCTCATATCAGACCCCCCATAAATTTCAGGACATCACATCAGACCCCCCATATCAGCCCTCCATGTCAGAACCCCATCAGCCCTCCATGTCAGAACCCCATCAGACCTCAGATCAGCCCATCAGCCCCCATATCAGCCCACTGTGCCCACATCAGACCTCAGATCAGCCCACTGTGCCCCCATATCAGACCACTGTGTCCCCATCAGACCTCAGATCAGCCCCTATATCACCCCACTATGCCCCCAATATCAGCCCACTCTGCCCCATGAGACCTCAGATCAGCCCCCTCTACCCCCATCAGACCTCAGATCAGCCCATCAGCCCCCATATTAGATGACTGTTCCCCATCAGACCTCAGATTAGCCCACCCAGCCCCATAAGGATAAAATAAAAAAACTCTCTCACCTCTCCTGCGCCACCGGTTCCACTCCGGGTTCGGCGTTACTTTGTCTTCTCCAGTTGGTGCTGCACTGTCACCTGACTGCGTGCAGCGTCAGGTCATAGTGCGCGCACTACGGCCAGAGCCGGCCCAGAGAAGACAGAGGAGCGCCGGACCCGGAGCGGAGCCGCGGTGCAGGAGAGGTGAGAAAGTTTTTTTATTTTATCCTTATGGGGCTGATCTGAAGTCTGATGGGGGTCCTGGCACCTAATATATACTAGTGAGCGCTTCCATAATGGAAGCGCTCACTTGTATTCGATTTATAAGACGCACGGCAATTTTCCCCCTACTTTTGGGGGGGAAAAGTGCATCTTATAAAGCAAAAAATACGGTAGTTGCTATAGCAACCAATCAGAGTCCACCTTTCATTTTTCAAAGGTAGTCTTAAAAAGGAGAGCTGGAACCTGATTGGCCGTAATGGGCAACTGAGCCAGTTTTCCTTAACACCAGTTTTGATAAATTTCCCTCATAATTCTTTATAAGGCTACTTTCACATCTGTGTTTTGATTTCAGGTTTTGAGATCCGGCAGAGGATCTCAAAACCTGATCAAAACGGTTCTATTTTGATTGCACATCAGTATGCATCCTTTCCTTTAGGATGTGGTTGTGTGACATCAAAAGGAACAAAAAATGTTGACATCCGTTTTTTTAAGATCCTAAAGAAACGGATCCGTCATCCATTTACTTTCAATGTATTTATTGACGGATCTGTCCGAGAGTTAAACAATCAGAAGCAAATGTTATAAGGAAAAAAAAAAAGAAACCCAAAAATCAGCACAGATCTGTCAAAACCCCTTATGTTTTAGTACCAATGCCCCACCAGTGTTTGTTTTCTTTCTACTGTGGCATGTGACTGCTGTAGCCACTTGCTGTATCAGTGATGCAATTACATATGTCATGTGGCTGCATTATGGGAACTGAACTATACAGTTTCTGTGTATTCACAGATAGCATGTGATGGAACAGGCACTGGAGAAACTGTAAGCTTGGACTATCATTTGGATCATATGCATACCAGCTGTGTTATACAGCTGTCATCCTGCTGTCTAACACCTCACATGCTGTGGTCAAATACATCTAAGTGATTAGACAGTGGGAGGGGGCTCCCTCAGTCAAGGCTTCCTCTTTCACCCGACTGATGAGATCATGGTGGTTAGGGTGCCTAACAAGGTCTGCCATCTAGTACTCCTATTAAGCACTGCCCCCTAGTGTTGGAGCAAGTGTGTTCAAACCCAGGGGAGACTGTAGATGGAGTCCAGGTGGGATCAGAGAGTCTGCTGAGGACTGGTTGTCCTGCAGGTTTGAGAGGACACTAGAGTGTACAATTCTGTAAATGCTTGGACTGTAATGGCACATATCTGTAGACAATATCAAGAGACAATGACATTTTTCTCTCCACACAAAATGAACCATAATGAAATCTAGTACGATGGCTGTGAAGGAGCATGAGGACTGCACAGATTTATAACCTTCATGGTTCTCTGAGGAGTTGACAGCTGCTGCTAAGATTAAAAAGAAATAAACGTGGGATTTCAAAGATGTATAAATGTGATATCCAGGACTAATTGCTGACATTTGTTAGCCGTATACACTTACAAGTGCAGACACCAGCAGAGAAAAGAACTGGAAATTAAAGTCCATGTGACCTCAAACCATGACTTAGAAACTAAGCCAGTAGGCTAAAACTGGCACAATTATAGACATGCATATCATATTATTTCTCAGATCAACTGCAGCACAGGGGGCCAGGCCATAAATGTGCCTTAGTGGGGTGTTTCTGTGTAGACTAAACAACTTCTAAAAAAAACATTTAATCCAATCCCATAGTTGAAGAACGTGAAATGTATTACTGAACTATGCAATTCAGTTTGTCACATTTGCTTTGTATCGTACTGTATTTGCAGGAACATTAAAAATGAAGGAATGACTGGCTAGAAAATAATTTACTGATGACTGGAATTATTCTTTTTATTGTTTAAAGGGTTCCTCAAGATGGTAGATGTAACTGCTTCTCTGGGAAGTATAAATCTGAACAAGTTCTCTTAGCTCCAATAAGAAAGAATATGGATTTAAGACATCACACTACCCATAGACAATGCCACCAGGTTGCACACACTGATTATACTGTACAGTCGTTGTCCTGTTTTGAGATTGACACAAATTTTGGTTTTCACAAAGTCTGCTGAATCAGTTATCTTTTGTCTTTTTGTCAAATGTTTCTATTGTATACTTAAGTACAATGATAAGCATTTCATAAGTTGGAGGGTGTTTTGATAGCATCCTTGATTCGTGGCAATGTTCTTAGGCAAAACTGTAAATGAGCCCACTCCCTTGCATGAGAAGCAACCCCACACATCAATGGTCCCAGGATGCTTTACTGTAGTTATGACAAAGGAATCATGGTAGCACTCATCTTTTCTTCTCCAGGCATTTTTCCAGATGTCTCAAATAGTCTAAAGGGAGCGTCATCAGAGAAAATAACTTTACCCCAGTCCTCTTTAGTCCAATTCCTGTACCTCCTGCAGAATGTCAGTCTGCCCTTCCTGCAGAGAAGTACTTCTTTGCTCCCCTTCTTGACATTAGGCCACCCTCCAGAAGCCTTCACTTCACAGTGCATGCAGATGCACTCACACCAGACTGCTGCCATCCCTGAGAAAGCTTTGCACTGGTGACAACCCGATCCCATAGCTGAATCCTCTTTAGGAGACGGTCTTAACACTTGCTGGACTTTCTTGGGTGCCCTGAAGCCTTCTTCACAGCAATTCAAGCTCTCTCCTTCAACTTCTTGATGATCAATGGTTGGTTTAGGTGTAATCTTAAAAGCAGCAGTGTCTTTACATGTGAAGCCCTTTTCATGCAAAGCAATGATGGCTGCACAAGTTTCCTTGGAGGTAACAATGGTTAACAGAAGAAGACAATTATTTCATGCACCCCCTTAAGGCAGTCAGTCTGCTCTTCTAATTCAATCAGCAGGACAGAGTGATATTAGCTGCCTTTTCCTCGTTAACACTTTTTCCTGGGATAAAAGAACGATCATTGAAATTATGTCAGTAGGTCATTATGTGGCGGGGCTGAAATGCAGCGGAAATGGGGGTTTTCTGATTAAGGTTTTCATGGCAAGGAATCCCTTTGCAATTCATCTGATTAGTCTTCATAACAATTTAGAGTTAATGCAGACTGCCACCATAAAATTTGAAAGAACAAACTTGAAAACCAAATTTTGTGTCTCAAAACCTCTAGCCACCACTGTTGTTTTACCCTGATAGCGCACAGCTAAATAGCAGCCAAGCCACTAAGACTGAAGAAGTACAATAAGCATTATTAAAAGGTGTCCACTATGGTGCTCAGATATGCTGAAAGGATGTGTCTTTTGCTACCAATATCAAACATCTCAATGAGAGATGAGCGAATCTATGCGCCGCTTCTTAGATTCATATCGAATCTTACAAATTTTCTCCTCTGAAGTGAATCCGGATTTTTTCAGATTCGCTTCGTATTATTCGTAAATTTCCGCCAAATTTTGAACGCTAACGATACGTACAAAACGTACGCATTCTTCGTGAGGCGGTAAAATTATGATACTCCCCCGCAAGAGCGGGAAAGTGAAGATACCCCCCCTCAGAACTGGAAAAAAACAGCCCGGCCCACCGGGATCTAACTATTTTCACGTATAGGGAGTGAAGACTCCTCCCTCAGTACTACACCCTCCTCTGAACCAGTTTAGACCAGCGTTGAACACTGATCAAGAAGCAAGCATGGCTAAAGAGCTGCATCCCAACTGGAACCAGATGATCTTTGGGGACGAGTTTCCTGAACCACCGCCTGCTCCAGACATCAGGGTGTCACATTCTGAAATCAAGAGAACCCCAGCTTCAGTGCCCTTGCTTTCCTTACCGCCTGCTGAGTTTGCTGCACATCGTGAGGCGGTTTGTCGTGAGGCAGCTGCTGCTGCTGCTGTGGCTGGTGCGGCGGAGGCGGCTGGAGCGTCCACTTTGCCGCCCAGGAGGAGATCAACAACACCTTCCATAAGGCAGAACCTGATTGTGCCACCATCGTTGACTGCCCACGCACAGACCCTCTGGGATTACAAGAATGCCATGGAGGACTGGGTAATCTAGGTACTGGACCATCCTAGGCCGGGAGATCCTAAATTGGAGCGCCAAAAGGGAACTGTCCTGTGGTTTTTGGTCGAGCGAGGCTCTGGCTTCCTGGCATACGACGAGGACGGCAAGGAGTACTTTGTGGGCCGCAGGTCAGTTAAATGGCCATACCTGCCCCAGCCTGTATGTGGGGGATCAGGTGGAGTACACCTCCATGGCATCCCTGAAAGGCCCCTTCGCTACCAGGGTTACCCTACTATTTAAGCCCCTGGTCCCAACATCACCACCTGAAGTTTGGCCGGAGAAACCACCAGGTAAAGTACCAGTGCGCTGCCTTCAGGAGTCACCAGATGGCGTCCTCCGGGTTCAGGGAAAAGCCACAGCCACAGCCGGAGCCTCTGATACCTGGACTGCCACCACCACCATCACAGTCCTTTCAGCTGGGTCAGCTGACAACATCATCATTTACGTTCCAATCCACGGTGATCCACCAATACCAACTACCGTGGAAGATGAAGCCAGCAGCAGCCAGGGAAGCTGGGGCTTCTTTCCTGGATGCAATCTTGCCGGAACCGTTGCAGCCGGAAGTCCTTACCCCTGCTGTCCCGGCAGGAGTATCCGGAAAAGCACAAGTGGCTGCAGCGCTCACCAGCGTGACCATCACCCGGACCTGGTCAAGTCCGACTTCCGGAAGAAGAGGGCAGTGGAGTTCCACCACGGCAGCAAGCTTGGCCTACAGGAGGCAGGAGCGTCCTCTGATGTCGTTTAGTAGCAGCTCAAGTGAGGAGGACTTCAGGTCCCTCATCTAAGGGACCCAACTACTGGCTGTCTCAAGGACACTTCAAGAGGACCTATGGGAGCCACACCATGGACTGCACCTGACGGGTGAGAGCTAGTTGGCACTTTTTGTGTTTGTTTGTTTAGTTTGTATTGCCCCCTGTTTGACTCTCACCCAGATGGACATGGCTGTTAGGACTCCCCCCATTCTGCAGAAAATTCCCAGTTGCGCCTAAGAGCGCCTATTTTCCTTTTTCCCCCCTTCTCAGGTTATTTGGGAGCCCCCTTTGCAAAAAGGGTTCTCTATTTGCTGCTATTTTCTATTATCCATGTGGATTACACGTTACCTGTTTGGATTACAATATTACCTCACGTGGATTACAAATGAATTTTGGACTATGTGTTCCAGACAGTGTTTTATCATGCTAAGGAGCCACGAGGAGAGACTCAAACGTATATGAGCCTTTTATGCTTGCAAATGTGAAATTGATTGTACTAAAATGTTTGCATACTTATGCCTTTGCTGTATTTTAGCTACACTGTTTTTACTGGTTCAGCAACGTTCAAGCACTTTAGCCCATTGTGTGTATTCTTTTTCTGGTACTGCAATGTGTCCTATTATGCACTTATTGTATAGTGTTTTTAGTAAATTATGCACTTAGCTGGATAGCTAGCAGTGAGCACCTTACTTTTCTACCTCATATGGACTGCCTCTAAAGACTGTACGCCGCGGCCTAGCCTCATGCATATGACGCATTCGCGAGTAAATAGTAAGCTAAGGATTCGTACGCACTTTTGTAAGCTAATGCTTACGTATTGCGTACTTTTAACTACGCTGACTATACGTTCGTAATTTGTGCAGGAATGTTCACAAAACAACGATAGTATTTTGAACGTAAATTCGATCGAATAAATTCGTATTAAGGACAAATCTTGTCAGAAATTTGTTGAACATTCGCCAAAGCAAATTTTGGATGATTCGCTCATCTCTAATCTCAACTATAGATGTAGCTCTGGTTTATAGTGGAAGATAAAATGTAATGTAGTGATATAAACTACTCACAAAGTTGCCTAAACTGTAAAGTAAATTATCTAATATATAAAGCTTAGTGTATGTGTGTGTGTATGTGTGTGTGTGTGTATGTCCGCTAAAGGAATCCGTACTGCTGCAGCTACAATCACAAAATTTGGCACACATGTACATCAGGTGTCCGGGAAGGTTTAGAAGTTTTCAGCTCTCCAGGATGTACCGTTCCTGAGATATTCCCAAAAAATGCATTAGCCAATAGTAGTCTGGTCACATGACCCTTATCAGCCAATAGAAGCTCACATGCAGTCTCCACACACCAGGTTTCTATGACAACCTAGCCAGTTCACTGCTGTAGGTCTGCATTAAAGAGGCAGAGCACTGTGGATGCAATAGAAAAGGGGTATTTTGGTTACCATAAATATAACTTATGTTTTAGACTAATTCATCGTCAATCATTACCTCATATAATGTAAATTTCACATATTTACTGTTCAGTAGTAATAAAAGATATATTCTTCCACTGCTACCCACCTTTCTCCTAAATTACTATGGCATCGACCTGTAATTCAGGCCACCGTCAAAAGAAGGACTTAAAAGCCCCACCCCCAGATCCCACCAAGTCACGCCCCTGACTCAGTCAGGCCACACCCCTTCCATGCCGTATTTGACCGGGATTAAAAATATAGGTAAACATCACCTTCTTTCAGCTGCACGGGTGGGGGGAGGGTGACTTTCTCCCTGCAGCTCATTGCTCAGACTGCACAGTGCTGCTGCTGAGAGTGAGCTGTTCAAAAGGACATCCCTGTGTCCATCCAGGCCCTGCGCATGACAGAGGACAGGGAGTCTGAAAGCCAGACTGTCCAGCCTAAAACAAGACCTCTGGCCACCCTAGGGGCAGGCTGATGTTAGGGTGGCCAGATGTCCGGCTTTAGGCTGGACAGTCCAGTTTTCTGGCTACCTGTTCTCCGTCCAACGCAGTGCCTGGACAGACACAGGGATGTCCACCCTTTTAGTAGCTCACACTCAGACAGCTTCTCCTCCGTGTCTTCACGGAGCCAGGGGGGCGTGGCCTCATGTTTAATGGTGTGTCTTCATGGGAACTGGGGGCGCTGTTTCACGTTTGGGGGAATGGCCGGTGAGGTCTGGCTTTCTGGGGTGAAGACAGTGGCCACTCTAGCTGCTGTGGAGGTCACTGTTAAAGGGGCGTGCTGCTGTAGAGGTCACTGTTAAAGGGGCGTGCTGCTGTAGAGGTCACTGTTAAAGGGGCGGGCTGCTGTAGAGGTCACTGTTAAAGGGGCGGGCTGCTGTAGAGGTCACTGTTAAAGGGTTGGCCTGCTGTAAAGGTCACTGTTAAAGGGGCGGGCTGCTGTAGAGGTCACTGTTAAAGGGGCGGGCAACTGTAAAGGTCACTGTTAAAGGGGTGGGCTGCTGTAGAGGTCACTGTTAAAGGGGCGGCTTGCTATAAAGGTCATTTTTAAAGGGATGGGCTGCTGCAGAGGTCACTGTTAAAGGGGTGGGCTGCTATAGAGGTCACTGTTAAAGGGACGGGCTGCTGTAGAGGTCACTGTTAAAGGGGTGGGCTGCTGTAGAGGTCACTGTTAAAGGGGCGGGCTGCTGTAGAGGTCAATGTTAAAGGGGTGGGCTGCTGTAGAGGTCACTGTTAAAGGGGTGGGCTGCTGTAGAGGTCACTGTTAAAGGGACAGGCCGCTGTAGAGGTCACTGTTAAAGGGGCAGGCTGCTGTAGAGGTCACTGTTAAAGGGGCTGGCCGCTGTAGAGGTCACTGTTAAAGGGGTGGGCTGCTGTAGAGGTCACTGTTAAAGGGGCAGGCTGCTGTAGAGGTCACTGTTAAAGGGGTGGGCTGCTGTAGAGGTCACTGTTAAAGGGACAGGTCGCTGTAGAGGTGACTGTTAAAGGGGCGGGCCGCTGTAGAGGTCACTGTTAAAGGGGCGGGCACTGTAGAGGTCACTCTCGATATCTTTTAACGACACACACACACAAACAGTAAATGAAATAAATTAAATATACCCGGGCGAAGCCGGGTCCTTCAGCTTGATTCTATATAAAACAGTTTGGCAGGCAGGTACTGGTACTCATTATATAGATGTCATCCAGAAGGAAGACAACTACTTTATACCCGCCAAACAATGAAGTGTTCCAAAAAGACAAGACACCCTTCTGTAGGCATAGTTGTCTACAAGTGGACATCTCTTCCTTTTTGAGGAGTCTCTGTTAGGCTGGTATGAAGTATTTTTATTTCTTCTGGAGGAGATCTAATTTAGATATATAAAACTGTAAAATGGTCAAAGTAGCACATTCACATTAAAGGTGGCATATCAACCCTTCTGACATATCTATTTAAAATACTTGTATTCTTCGTGAAATAACAATTGTATAGCATGTTTTATCTTAGCTCTGCTTTGTGCAGTTTCTCTGCTATCCCTCCTGGAAATGTATGAATACATTTTCAACTGAGCGTTGTCATTTCCCTTTTCAAGAGGCATGTCACTACATAGTCTCGCATTGTCACCACTGTTTGGACACACGCCCAACTACAAACATCCATTCTCAGTGAATTCCTCATTAAAAAAAAATAAATAAACTGAAACTGGGCGTTTCCAGTTGGGGGTAGGGTTTCACTGGGTATTGAAATAGCGATATTTTTTGAGTCAGTATTTTGATAACACGCTAGTATCATTGTCCTTCTGTTGAGTTCTGATGTCTACAGGACTGCAGAAATATTTCTCCCCCTAGTGGTGGCCATCAGCTGCCAAATTTCTAAAATTGGGGCAGATGAGGTGGAGAAATCATACAGTACCAAATGCCCAAGCCAAGGTTCATGTTTGTGAAGCACATACCTTAATAAAAATAGAAATTGGTATTGAACATTTAGCTCTCTGAGAAGCTGCTACCAGGCAGTAAGTCCATCAATACCTTGACCTTTTTTGACGTCTATTAACTTTTATAAGTCTTGTAAAGTGCCAAGGTACAGTTTTCTCACAGAAATATTTCAGATGTGTTTGTGCACTTTGATATTCTCCTTCCTCATCCCGTCAATTCTGACACACCCAAGCCTGACGTATTCAATTGAGTTTACATATTAACTTCAACAAGTCATAAATTACCCACTGGAAGAATCATAAACCAAAAACAAATTTACTGCTTATTTGTGTCTTTGTTCCAGTAACAGAATCTGATTGTGAAATTTATTCTGCTGTTTTAAGTAAGAGAGGCGTGTAGAATTTTGTATACATGCTGCATATTGCGATTTAAATGGTTTTTCCAAGGAGGACATAAAAAAATTAAGGTTATTCACCTGATAAATCCCCCAGCGCAACAGCTCTGATGTTCCAGTCTATGTTCACTGTGCTGAGAACAGTCATTGATTGCAGTGGTGACATGCGTAGATTGGCACATCATTACTGGATCTGCAGTTCTGGAATGGTAGGGGATTTATCAAGTGATTAAAAAGTTGTATTTTCTTGTGGAGTTTCCCCTCCTTGACCAAATTTTTGCTGATTCTCTAAGATCCTTTTGAAGGAAACCTGTAATCAGAACCCGCATATCGAGCTATTTATATGTTTGTACCGGTCAAGCTGCAAAGTAACTGGTTTCGTTGAAAGTCTACGTAAGTTAGAGCAGTCAGGCACTGACGAGCAGGATATAAGGGGCAGGCTGTAACAGAGAGGTGGGCAGGAGAGTAAGCGTGACTAAGGCTAGTTTCACACTAATGCTAAAATCTTCTGGCAGGCTGTTCTAGCAGAGGAACAGCCTGCCAGAGTTCATCGTAACTGGCATAACCAGAAAGGGTCGGAGCACCACCAGGACCCATTGACTATAATGGGACCCAATGGGGATCCAGCCTGTTTCTGGCATTGGTGCCAGGATTTAGCCAGACACGCTGCAAGCAACGTTTTTTGTCCAGCCGAATCCCGGAATTAATGCCATAAACAGGTTGGACTCCCTGGGTCCCATTATAGTCAATGGGTCCTGGAGGCGCTTCGGCCCTTGCCGGTTATGCTGGATATGATGAACTTTTCTGCCAGAACAGCCTGCCAAAGATTTTAGCGCTAGTGTGAAACTAGCCTAAGCGACTCGCCTCGACAATGACAGGCCCCAGTGACTCCATGAGCAATTTTCATTACATCAGGTAGTTTATAAAATATGATTTTTTTTTAATATTTTAAGAAAAACAGTTTCTAAAACTTGCCAGCTAGACCAGTACAAACAACCAGTACCCTTTAAATATGAAATATCATGTTTTCAGTGTAGGTTAAAAAATGCTCAAAAACAGTTCAAATCAGCTTTACAGCATTTTGCAGACTGATTTATTCATCTATACATATTTTTGTCCAATTACAAAGCTAAACCCAGATTTCTGGTGATTTATTGTGACCAGTGTACACCATATTATATATGCTTAGCTGACAAACACATAAGATAAAGATATAGGGGGACATTGGTGAGAACTGGGGTTGTGGTCTCATTTAGTCATATTAATATTCTCCTTTGTTTATATACAATAATAGATCTAAAAGGATCCCTTATGTATGATAATGACACAATGTGATCATATCACATTGCTTTTACTATGTATGTGAAAATGCTGGTAGCGGCTCATTCTAAAAAGGTTTGCTTATTTAAGATGTTCCCATCCATGAAACAGGTGCAGACGCCGCTGCCCTTCCTGGTATCCAACCACAGGAATTCCATATGTACATGGAAGCCTAGCAAGCGAATGTATTTAGCCCAGTAAGGTCCATTCAGCGGAATAAAGCATACCGGAGTGTAACAATGGAGAAGGACAGGTGGAAGAGATATGTACACACACACACATTTTCACATCTGACATATTCCCGACACTGCAGATTTAGCTGAGCATATTAACCTACAATAAAGCAAACTGCTCCTAAAATAGCACTGTATGGCTTCTGGTTAATTGCACTCAGGCAAGGCCTTGAACCACTTTACATACGGTTATTCTAGAAGCATATTCTATTTCGTTGTATAGTCATCAAAATCAATACTGAAAATACATTCAGCACTCAACAATCTCTTACATTTTGCTTATTACAAGCATTTCACCATATATGTCCATTCCGGGTCTCAATGAAGACAAAGATGGTGGCAAACTTAAAGGCATTGTGTCGCAACATATTCTACATTTATCAAACCAGCACCTGGATCTGAATACTTCCGTAATTGCATGCAATTAAAAATTTTGTATAATAGTGAGTTATTCAATAAACTGTATCTGTATAGTGCCACCTGCTGTTTGTTCTTTTCCTTATTTTTTATTTTTGTCTCGCTGAACTGGTCGCACATGCTCAGTTTAAATGTGCCACAGCCATATGTTCTATTAGAAGCTGTAGTAGTTAAAGGGAGAGAACTTCAGCAGAAAGGACATGACCCCTGAGCTGCCAGGCTGAAGATAATCTAGCAGAGCAATTGGAGCAGTGAATGTGAAGACCTCTGGATCCATGTGAGGTACAGGGCTGGTTCTAGCTTTGTTAGAAAGGAAATGCCATGCACTATATGATATCTGCTTTTCATTTTTTACATCAATCATGGGATAACCCCTGTGGAAAGTAGACATGATGTTAATACATCATCTGAGAACAAACTATCACAGATTATTAGCATTATCTATTAGATCTAATGTTACCTGCTAATTGAATCAAGGATCATGAACACAGTGTCTCTGCTGCTATTACAGAGCTGTGGCCAGATTTTTCCTGTACAGTACCATACCAATGCAGTTTAGGTACAGTAAGTCAGATGCTTTCTATGAGTGGCCCAGTCTCATTTTATTGTGTATATCTGTGGCCATTATAACATATTGTAGCAACCGTTCATAACTTCTATTAGTAAAAAAGCCTATACAGTGCCATACCAAGTACAGTTTAGGTATTGCTATTAGTAAGACAAGCCCATCTGAAGCATATGAAAGTGCATTCCCATGGATGGATTCTACCTTGCACATCTATCATCAAGGCTTATGGCCATGAAGGATGGAGATACACTGTAAAATTGATCTTATCCATCTAACTTTCCAATTATGTCAGATATAGGAAAGTATCATGTTACAAAGTAAGCCATGCCGGCCTTGTTGTACTATTTTCTACCTTTGGAAAACTCTGAGTATAAGTCATGGGTCATTTAAAGAGATATCTATGTATCTGAGTTAAAAGAGGAGACAGAAAACGTTCCCTGTATGTAGGTCAACACTACTCGTAGGTCAGACCTAGTTCATAACATTCTGTTCATATCACACGTCAGCACATTACTAATGTGATTGTCTGATAGCTTTCTGTGCAGTGCAACTAACAGGATGTGTGAGGGACATGCAACGTGTTGTGATCGACCACAACAAACGTCCTGTACCTGCTAACCTTCATACACTGCAAGCAGCACAGAGCCTGGAATGGTGCCGCAGAATCTCCCGTCTGAATTAAAAGATCCTTTTACCCTTTAATATTATCTTGACCCAGGTGCTGCACAACTCAGATAAGTCAAAATGACAAAGAATAATGTGATATACATAAAAAACTGTTATGTATGCAGGATTATGTCAAGGAAGTTATGACTGGTACAATATACAGTATTTAAGAATGTGCCGTAAACACACACATAAAGATAGATGCACATATACTTGATTCTGACATGTACACACAACTTACGCCACTATACAGTTAACTAGAGATGAGTGAAGTTTTGAAGAATTAATCCCCGAAGTTTGACAAGAACTATGTTAAACCCCCATTTACCCTGTAACATAAATAAAGCTGCCATACTGTACAATAAAAAATGCTGCTATACCGCCCACAAATAACACTCCCATAGCCAGCATCCCCAATAAAAGCACAACATAGTGCTCTCATGACTACAGTAGTTCTTTCATAATCAGCAGAGTGCTCCCATAAGCAATTGCACACCCTATAAACAGTGTGTTACGAGCAGCAGGGACCTCTTGCCCTACTTCTTATTAACTTTGACTGAATCAGTTATGCAACTGCCTTGCACCAGAATCTGGTTCTGTTATCAACCTGCTAAGTCTGGTGTTTGCTGGGAGGGGCTTTTAGATTTTTGTGCCTTGAAAGGGAACCTGTCATCAACGTTATGCTGCCCATACTAACGGCAGAATAAAGTAAAGACAGGTGAGTGGATTTCAGCGGTCTGTCATTTATAGGTTAAAAGTAAGTGGTTGCCGAGAACCAACATCACAATCATTGCAGACTGGGCCTGGAAAAGAGTCACGGCCGCCTGAGAAGAGTCATGGTTATTCATGAATTCCTGCTCTCCCCGCCCACCTGCTGATGATCTAGTTTTCTCCCTTTCTCTCTAGGAGAGAACTACCAATCATCAGCAGATGGGCAGGGAGAGCAGGAGATAATGAATAACCATGACTCTTCTGAGGTAGATTTGACTCTTTTGAAGGCCAGGGCTGCAATGTTTATGATGCTTGTTCTTGGCAACCACTTACTTTTAGCTCATGAGTGACACACCGCTGAAATCAGCATTTCTGTCACTATTTTATGCTGCCCTCTGTGAGGTCACCATAAAGTTGATGACAGGTTCCCTTTAAATATCTTTAGTTTTTGTGGCTCTTTGCCGGGTATAGTATATGCTATGTGCAGCTGTTTCCTGTATACTGAATCCTAGTCCATTGGCTTTGAGTGCATCCTGAGATTTGTGGTTCCAGGGTCTTATTGTTGTCAGTACCATAGTTGTGTTTGTTGTGGGCTCACCTTTCTATTTGTTGTTTGGCCTTTGTGATTTTCTTGCTGTCTAGTTATAAGTTCAGGGTATGGACTAATAAGTTCAGGGTATGTTTCTGTTTATGACCTACATTCATCACTCTCCATTGGAGATGAGCAAATCATGCAAAATTTTATTCGCCGAACATTCGCCGAACTTTTCCTAAGATTCATATATTCGACGAATAGATTTGTTGAATTTGCATACAAAATATACGTAATTATATGGCTTTTAGTGAACATTCGTGCACTAATAACGAACGTTCAGGTAAAAAGGTACGCAACCTCTTTGAACATGTACGCATAAGCGTACAAAGTGCATACGAAAATGACAGGCTTTGCTGGGGAGGAATGGTGGAGCAGGAGGAATGCTCTGAGTCTGACCCCTGGCTTCATATGGATACTGTATCAGCAGATGACAGCAGATCATCCGGCTGAGACTGAGATTAGCGTGCCATCCACTCCACTACCTCATCCACTTTCTCCTCCACTACAATTTTGCACCTTGGTGGGTTAGCCTGGTGGAACAACAGCCAAGTATTGCGAATACTACTAGTAGATGCTCCGCCTACAGGTCCTTTGGCACTTCTGCCCTGTGCCACCTTCTCCTTTTTTTTTTAGAGCTCGAGGTCTGGCTGTAAATGGACCCCTTTTGCTTATCCATTCCAGACATTTTTCAATTCACTCTGTGGCCCTGCAGCTGGTCTTTGTCCCTGTATCTCTCTGTCTCTCCCTATCTCTCCCTGCCTCATTAATTACTAGCCCTGAACTGGCCCTGCACTTGCCCTGCACTTGCCCTGCAGTATCCCTAATATGTGTAATATGGATTTCCAGAGCAATTACACCCCAATTTTCACAAAACAGGTCTCAGAGTCTCAGAACTTCACACACAGTGCTTCTGCTCGTCTCAGCAGTCGCAGCAGAAGTGATGCGTCACTGGCTTACCGAGCCTGAGCCAATCAGAGCAAGCTCTGCCCACTAGGTCAGGTGACCGCTTTCTTCCCGGGCTTTTGCACACGATAAACGAACTAACAGTAAAATTTCGCTAATTAATTGAATTCGTACGCAACAGTAACTTATATGTAGCAATAGCGTATAATTTATAGGACAAACTACGTAGCGAATGCGTGCAAAGCCGAAGCGATATCTGATATCTGTTCTTGTGACTGTCTGGTTGTTAGATTATTCTGTTTTACTTAACTTCTTGGGATATCCGGAACCAGAGCCGCTGAAGGGACTGCTATAGGTGAAGTCAAGTTCTGCAGTCGTGGAAACAACTGGCATTGTTACAATATAGACGGTCCGCACTAGATGCCATATCATGTCAGATACTGATTCTGTGTGGAATTTGGTTAAACAAATTGAGGCTTTGGGTTCTGTAATGCAAAATACCCTTCCAAAAACTCACAATTTGCAAGAGGGTAATGATACTCCAATGGCTTTTCCTGAAGCTATAAATTTACAAGACTATTTTTTGGTGATCATATTCAGTTAAAAAAAAAGTTGTTAAGTGGTATTTTGCTTTGAGACCTATGTCCTCAGGGTTAGAGACCCAAAGAGTTGGAATTATTAAGATTCTGTTGCAGGAGGATAAACCTGGTTCATCTTTAGGCTCCTCTATAAATATCCATATGTAGCTTCGTCAGTTGCTCCTCTGCTTCATACTTTAAAACAGGGACACAGCACAGTTGTGGAATATTCAGGAGATTTTAGACCAGGGGTACGCAACCTGCGCCCCGTAGGCCAAATATGGCTCTCAATGCTATTCTGTGTGGCCCCCAACCATCTGGACACAGATATGCTTATCTGTGTCTTGTGGTTGCTCCCATGTATTAACCATGTCAGAGAAGGAACTAATGGTGCACTGTGTGGCGATATCTGGGACCCCATATATCAGCAGAATGGTGGACTCCAGAAAAAAGTAGATGAGATGGAAAGGTGGCCATTTGCATTGTAGTTCATGAGAGTACTGTGATGTATCACTCCAGTATAGCCCAGCAGTGGGACCGCAGACAGGGCTTATGTTAGGGGGCATGGGTTAGGACCTCAGAGGTTGTCAGCCCCAAAGGCAGACAGCCTCTTTAAATATTACAGAAAGTTTTCGGTTGCAATTAGTTTTATTTAAAGTGGTAGGATCAGTCAGTAAAGAAGAATTCCCATCTTAGACATTAAGGGCTCATCTAGATGAAGGATTTTCACGTCCACTGCTGTGCAAGTGTAGAACAGACAACAACCAAACTGAACATTGACCAATTGTAGGTCATTAGGTTAATTGAAATGTGCAGCAATCACCATCTATCTCTGATTTTCCGGCAAAACTCATTCAGCCAAGTAAATGGGTTGGCCAGAAAAATAGACAGCACACATCCATGTGCGGTTCATTTCAAAACTAGTCTATGTTCCCCAGCCAGAACACAGACAAGTTTAACATGGATGGTCTGAATCCTGCCTTATGGTATATCTACCCAAATCCAAGTGGAAAGTGAATGGAGAACTGGACATGCATAAACATTCACTTCTATGGGAGTCTCCACAGAAGGCTGTGTATAGGCCATAAATGTCTAAGATGGCAATACCTCTTAAAGTTTAAAGGAGCAATTATTTTTTCACATTACTGGTAAATAACAAAAGATATATAAATTACTCTTTCACAACTTTTTGTAAAAATTGTTACTTGGTCTTTTTTTTAACTGCAAGAACAAAATGGACTATAAGGTTGACCATAACTCGGATGCTGTAGATTGCCTTTAAAATGACCTAGTTAAGACTTTCTAGGGGGTAATATAAAATGTCTAGTGTGATGATGGGATGACCAATATTTGCTATACTTACTATGGAACATGATGGCACAATATAGCATCACATTGCGTGACAGAGGTCAACATCTGGCCCGAGTCTTACTACATGTGTGATCTCCTAATCCTATTTGAATGATGTAGATGACATGTTCATGTTTAACCTCTAGCAGTGAACAAATATCTTGTCAAACATTACACATGGCCACCTTTTCCATGACCGTTCAACACCTCATCCTCATTTACCTTCCATATAACATTTGGGTTTTAGTCACACGGGAAGAATTGTGGAAATAAAAGAAAACTTTTCCCCAAACTTAGTTTTTTATGACCATTTTCCCCTGCATTCCCATGACAGGCTCCGGTCCTGTTAAAGGGCTTGTCTACATTTGTCTACAACCAGGGGCGTAACGATCGCGGTCGAAGAGGGTGAGACCGCGACCGGGCCCGGTGGGAGGGGGGCCCGCAGCCCCTGCAAGTGCTTATTGCCAGTCGCCCTCAGGGCCTACTTAATTTGCCACTGCGCACATCCCCAAAACCCATCCCGTCCCAAACCCACCCATAAACTCTCCTCCTGGCCCTGCACCACCGGACTCACACTCACTGTCAATTCAGTCTGTGACAGCGCAAGACCGGGCGCTGAGGTCACGGGTCTCGCGGGATCACAGGATGAGAAGAATGATGCGGCGCCGCAGAGAGCGACACCTCACCGAAAGCCACAGCCGGCTGCACGCGAGTACAGACCGACGAACGGAGAGTAGGTAAGTATTTTTTTTTTTATGTATGTCTACAACAGCTTCCTACTGGGGGAGAGGGGGCACCTGGCAGTGGTGGCATGTAATTAACTACCCTGGATTCAGAAAGGGTAGTTAATTACAGTGAGATGAGGGGCAAAAACTGAAATATATACAGTGAGATGGGGGCAAAAAATGAAATATATACAGTGAGATGGGGGGCAAAAAATGAAATATATACGTTGAGAGAGGGGGGCAAAAAGGTAAAAAGGGGGCGGGGTAATGGGGGTGGGGGGCCCCAATCCAAAGTTTGACCTGGGGCCCTTAGAACTCTAGTTACGCCACTGTCTAGAGCATAAAATAACTTTATTTGTTCAATCTCCACCAGGTTCAGTGTAATGCCGATGTCGACCATAATTGTAGTGCTAATGTCCACCATAACCTGCTTCCTACTTTGTCATGATAGGACATCATTAATAATAGCATGTCACCTGACAATGGCAACCAACTGTACACCATGCAAAGGAGGGAGAAGGGGCAAGAACTATGATTACCTAAATGGGTCTGAGGATATTATAAATGAATACATACTGTAGGAACTTACATGAGGAGGGCCCAGTAAGCACTGTGGCTTCCTCGCAGCTTACCAAGTGCAGAGACATACATTGTATAGTGGTTGTGCTTGGTACTGCAATGAGTCCCATCCACTTAAATGGGACTGAGCTGCACCTAGGAGTTGTAACCGATGAATGTGACGTAACAGGCCTAGGAAGAGGTTGTGATGCTCACTGGAAGACCACATCTTCTTCAAACAGGTGATAGGCAGGGGTGCCAGGAGTCGGACCTGCACCGATCAGATATTGATGACCTATCCTGAGGATAGGTCATCAATATTAAACACGTGAAAAACCCTTTAAGGAATTGTGTGGCATAAATTGCAGACCACAAAGCCAAGGTGATTGCATTTTAGCTTATCATTGCAGAACACATGCTAAATAAATTGATAAAATGACTCACTATAATTATGGAAATTTGTTTGCACATTGCAATTTTACGTTTCTCAATACTCTTGGGAGTAGCTGTTTACAGTAGTCAAAATAGAAGGACGCATATCTCCAAGATGTAATGACTCTCATTACGAGCACAGCTTCTGATATCCCAGCATGGATGCATCTAGCCTTTCTGCTGCCTGAGGCGAAAACTGAAATGCCCCCCCCCCCAAATGCCAATTCTTAACCTAACCCCTTTGCCATAATGAAAGCGCTCATGGCCCTACCGCTGCCCATCTCTTGTTCCTATCTGGTGCTGCCCAAAGCGATCGCCTCACCTGGCCTAATTGGTGGTGCACTCCTATATATCTTAGATCCCAGGTAAAAGTGAATGGAATTACTCAACAACACCACAACCTGTTACAGTCAGGTAATAATTTTTCCATGAATCAGGAGACCATGAATCATAACTAAAACTGCAGGAGGACAACATAACCCAACTGCCAGAGGGATGGGTCATCTTGCTTTCCAGGCTGTCATGGCCAAGTATTGCACATCGAGCTTCCTGCATTGCTGATGCTGATGGGTAACCAGATGGCAGAGGTGTCCACTGCAAAGCAATTTCTTAAGGACTTGCTAATAAATAATTACAAAGGGACCGTAGAATATTTTAAAAATTAGCCCAGCGTGAACTGCTTGACAATATTAACTCAGACATTGCTTGATTGCTGAAGTTGGTTAATTAATACATAAGCTGTTGGAGCAGACTTAAAGGGCATCTGTCAGCAGATTTGTATCTATGAAACTGGCTGACCTGTGACATGTGCACTTGGCAGCTGAAGGCATCTGTGTTGGTCCCATGTTTATCTGTGTCTTCATTGCCGAGAAAAATTATGTTTTAATATATGCAAATGAGCCTCTAGGAGCAACTGGGGTGTTTTCTTTACTCCTAGAGGCTCTGGTTTCTCCGCAACTGCCACTCCCTCTGCACTTTTATTGACAGGACGTGATGATGGGGACAGGCATTAAATACTGGTGACTAGTGCTTCGAGCACTGATGTAAGATGTTGAATGCATATGAATGATTGAAGCTATTAAGTGTTATGTGATGCCCTGGTAGAGGTCTTAGAACTGCATTGTAAGCGGCAGATAATATATGTCACACCCCCACCTCTACTTAAGGTTGCTTTTTCCAATTTAACATAAATAGCTTCTTTCACGCCTCTTTTGAATCAGTCCTGCTCTAAGATGCAAAGATGCAATCCCATGACAGCCAGGTTTTTGCCTTTAGAACTTATCCTTGTGGTCAAGAAAAGGTCCAGTAGGGAACACACTTGATCTGGGTTAAGATTTTCAATGCCATTGAGAGTTCTGTCTTGAATAGAAAGCACTAAAATCATTTTTAGTTTGCAACCTGCCTAAAACTTTAGCACACTAATGTATACCACAAGTAGATATGGGCAAAATAATTCTAACGAATCAAATTAATTTAAAATTAGCCTCTTGGAGATCCGGTGGGTGGGACTGATGAAGAGACTCCCATTAATTGACATGGACATTTTGCCTGGCCCTGTCATTCTCATTCCTGTGCAATTGCTCCAAGTATCAGCACAAGCATAGAGGATCTGCATCTGTCACCTGAGCAGCGCAGACTTGTGCTGATGACGTGTGGGTATACCCGGAAATGGTGGCAGTGGTTTCAGATGGATCATTATCCGTTTTATAGCAATGTGTAATGGATATTGCTGGAGAATCGGTTTGCATATATCAAACGACTGCATGTTCAAGTCACCTAGGGAGGGACTAAAAATAAAAACTTTAAAAAAAAAATGTTAAAGAAATTAAATAAAAACTTTAATTATCCTTTTTCTCCCATTTTTCAAATAAAAAAAAATCATAATTGGCATCTCAACTTCCCAAAATATAAACGTATTCATCCCGTACATTGAAAACTGTAATGGAATAAAGTCAAAATCTCTGAATCAGTTGCCTCCTAAAAATGTAATAAAAAGTCGTACCTCAAAAACAGCCCTCACGCAGCTCCATAGACAGGAATATAAAACATTAAGGGTGCCAGGATATGGTGACATAAAGAAATCTTTTTTAAGTAATAAAACATAACAAAAACCTATATAAAGTTGGTATCAGAATAAAGGTGTCTTTTACCACATAGTGAACGCCATAAAAATGAAGCCCATAAAACAATGAAAACGATAAAAGTCATAATATCCAGATATTGTGGTATTCCATATATGCATATACTACTATTGATTTATGAAAGTCAACCAACAAAATAAAAATATTGAGTGTGGAGCATAAAGGGCTTTTCTGACCCCTAAAAAAGACTTCATATGAGTACACCATTTTAAAAACATTCTAGTATTTTTACCATTCTAATTCTGCACCAACACAGCCAAGAAACATGAACCCTATTATGTCACATGTGTCAGCCAGCCCTGCATCAGGTGACTATGGAAAGCAATAACTGAGATAGCAGACAGTGAATGACTACACACTGATGTCAAGGGAATATAACTGCAGATTAGAAAGTACAGTATGTTCACATTTTGTGCCTGTTTAAACAGTTTTGCAGAAATCCATTCACTTGCTGCAGAAACAAACCCTATTCACATGTGTGGAACTGATTTTCAGTCGCAGAAATGTCTGTAACAATTCTGTCACACCTAACCATAGTGTACCCTTGGGGTTAGAAAGACCTTTAATGTACAGATACAGAATTTTAGAAAACTTCTATAACAACTTTTAACAATTCAGGGCGAGATTTATCATAATTGTTGTAAAGGAAAAATGGCTTACTGTAGTTGCCCATAGCAACCAATCAGATTCCGCCTTTCATTTTCCATAGGAATTGGGAAAAATGAAAGCTGGCATCTGATTGGTTGCTATGGGCAACTACCGTATTTTTCGCCCTATAAGACGCACCTAGGTTTTAGTGTAGGAAAATAAGAAAAAAATATTTTTCATCAGATCCTCTTATCAGACTGCCCATAAATTTCAGGACATCACATCAGACCCCCATATCAGCCCTCCATGTCAGAACTTCATCAGTCCTCCATGTCAGCCCCCCACCAGACCTCAGATCAGCCCACTATGGCCCCATATCAGCCCACTGTGCCCCCATACCATCTCACTGTGCGCCCACCAGACCTCAGATCAGCAGAATGTGCCCCCATCAGACCTCAGATCAGCAGAATGTGCCCCCATCAGACCTCACATCAGCAGAATGTGCCCCCATCAGACCTCACATCAGCAGAATGTTCCTCCATCACACCTCAGACCAGCAGAATGTGCCCCCATCAGACCTCAGAGCAACAGTATGTGCCCCCATCAGACCTCAGAGCAACAGTATGTGCCCCCATCAGACCTCAGATCAGCAGAATGTGCCCCCATCAGACCTCAGATCAGCAGAATGTGCCCCCATCAGACCTCAGAGCAACAGTATGTGCCCCCATCAGACCTCAGAGCAACAGTATGTGCCCCCATCAGACCTCAGATCAGCAGAATGTGCCCCCCAACAGACCTCAGATCAGCATATTGTGCCCCCTTCACACCTCAGATCAGTCTCTTGTGCTCCCTTCACACCTCAGATCAGCGTCTTGTGCCCCCTTCACACCTCAGATCAACATCTTGTGCCCCTATCAGACCTCAGATCAGCCCACCCAGCCACTTAAAGACCATACTTACCTGTCCTGCGCTGCCGCTGCCCTCCGGTCCCACGCTCCACTCTCTTCCCTGCCGGCGCGCACTATGACCTGTCCTGACCCCTGACCCTTAGCCATCACCTGTTAACCTTTTATTTGCCTTTTTTTTCTTCTCAGTTTTATAAAAATATAAAAAAAAATCCCCCAAAAAAATTTGAAAAAAAAAAAATTACAAAAAAATATAAAAAATTATTTAAAAAATTATTAAGAAAAATTGTTTAGTTACTCCCGTTGTGACCTGTGGCCCCTCCACTTGTCACTTATTTTCCGTGACTGTCATTTCAGCTAAATCTGTAGGTAGTGGTGACCGCTTTGCTTTGCATCCAGGCGTTCCCTCTAGCGCAATTGTTTTTGTTCTTCCCCTTTTTTGTTAAAAAAAATAATAATAATTTATAGTGACTGGTTTACCAAGTTTCCAAAATGGGGTCACTTGTAGGGGGTTTCCAATGTGTAGGTGCTTTAGGCCCCTTTCACACGGGCGATGTTTCCGCGCGGGTGCAATGCGTGATGCGAACGCATTGCACCCGCACTGAATCCTTACCCATTCATTTCAATGGGGCTTTTCACATGAGCGATGTTTTTCACGCAGCAGTTCGCCGTTGCGTGAAAATCGCAGCATGTTCTATATTCTGCGTTTTTCACGCAGAACTGGCCCCATTGAAGTGAATGGGTCTGCGTGAAAATCGCATTGCATCCGCACACAAGTGCGGGTGCAATGCGGTTTTAACGCATGGTTGCTAAGAGATGTTGTTTGTAAACATTCAGTTTTTTCGCACGCGCGTGAAAAACGCATTGAAACGCTTCGCACCCGCGCGGAAAAAACTGAACGAACGTACGCAATCGCAGTCAAAACTGACTGCGATTGCGTGCGGATTGGTGCGGATGCGTGCGGATTTTCCTGAACGCATCCGGACCAAATCCGGACACGCTCGTGTGAAAGAGGCCTTAGGGTCACAGTAAACGCATTTTGCCACCTGAAAACTTTTTGGGCAAAATCTGCTCTCCAAAAGCCCAATTGTGTTCCTTCCCTTCTGTGCCATGCTGTGTGCCCAAATAGATCTTTACTTCCACATGTGGGGTCTTTTTGTGATCGGGAGAAATTGTGTAACAAATTTTCTTATTTTTTTTTGTCTAACCCGTCATCAATGAGTACATTTTAAGGCTAAATTAAAGAATTATTGAAAATTATTAAATTATTTTGCTTTAATTCTGGTGAAGCACTCAAAGGGTTAACAAACTTTGCAAATGTTGTTTTGAAAAGCTTGAGGGGTGCAGTTTTTAAAATGGGGTTATTTATGGCGGTATTCCAAAATATGGGCCATGCAAAACTTTTCAATATTGACCTGGCCACTAAAAAATGGATTTTGAAATTTTTTGAAAATTTGGAAATTTGCTGTTGGAATTCTAAGCCTTCTGAAACACTAAAAATAGAAAAGGATATTCAAAAAATGATGCCAACATAAAGCAGACATATAGGGAGTTTAAGATACCACTGAAATTCGGTGCTAAGACTATCTGTCTTAAAAGCAGAACATTTAGAATTTTGAAAATGATGTTTTTTTCAAAATTTTCACCAAGTTTCCACTTTTTTCATAAATAAACACAAAACATATCCACCAAATTGTACCATTTTTATGAAGTACAACATGTCATGAAAAAACAATCTCAAAATCACTGGGATACATTAATGCGTTTAAAAGTCATTAGCAAAAAAAGAGACACATGTCAAAGTTAAAAAATTTGGCTTGATCCTTAAGGCCAAAACAACCTGCAGCGTCAAGGGGTTAAAACTAGTCTGGCATATAAAGGACATATAAAGGACATTTTTGCGACTATTTTTACAACAAATATGACAGAGAAGGGCGGAACTCCAGCCTCGGCAAATTAACTACTTTTTGCCTGAAAACAAGTGAAAAAGTAGACTTAAAACTACAGCAGCCAGGGACTCGCATAGTTTTTCAGAATTAGTCACTATACTACTACTACTACTATGGCAGCGCAGGGGGGACAACTAAGACTAGTGTAAAAAGTTGTCTTAGTAAATGTCCCCCAATATGTCTATGGAAACAGATGCGGCAAAGTGATTATATGCTGTATAAGTCTTACTGTGGCTGCACCAATCTTTGGTTTTACAACTTGACTCCTTTTCTGATTATTTTAATGTTATGCCTAGTTCAGGAAAAAAGAATTACAATAAATCACCTTTTTGGGCACAAACTACAACCAGTGCTGATGCCCAGGCTGGCGAGACCCCTACAGAACCAGGCTGAGAAGAAGGGCCCTGGTTTGACCAGGTAAAATCAGGTCATTAGCGTTTCTGCCTTCCTTCAGGGGTGATTGACAATGTAATAAATGGTTTCTGTGGAAAGCAGACACCAGGTGGTCATTAAGAGGTTAAATGTCAACGGAAACCAAAGAGCACAGAAGCCACTGTAAAACCTGCTCTTTTGCACTGTCTCCCACACGAACGTCCACAACACACAACCTGTGAGGCACCTGCTGAGGAGATCCAGCTCTGTAACTACCAGCTATTGATCGGACGCCGGTGACATGGCTATTCTCAGCATGGCTACCGCTAAAAGTGAACAACGTCACCATGACGTGGATGAGGCACGTTTCCTACTGGCTACACAGTAGACAGTTTTTTGCCTCGGGTGTTTGGAGGGGGGGGGGGATAAATTTAAAGAGTGCAGTCCTCTCATATCTTGTTACTATACTATAATACTAAAATGGTATAGGGTTACAGCTGTAGCAGAGCTGAATGTGTCCTTTCGATTATAACAGCCTGAAGGAGAGTTCACGTCACAGTTTCATTTTCCATTCTTCTGATCCGTCAGAACAGAAAAAAAACAAAAGAGGATACTGTAAATAACAGATCCTGTGCATCAGTTTTAGCTTATACACACAGCATGTGCCGCCCGTGCCGTGCATTGGGGACCGTCCGTGTGGGCTGTGCTGACCGTTGCAGATCCACCTGCACTGCAAAAAAATAGAGCGTGTTCTATTTATTTCGGTGCGGAGGCACAGACCGAAATGCCACGGAAGTGCTTCATACTGTGGCTCTTCCATGGCCTTACGCTCGGTGCCTCAACTCTGTATCTTCAGGATTGCGGACCTGTCGTGCAGAGGAAAACATCCGGCATCGCAGGTGATGCTAGGGAGGCTCGTTCCCGTCGCGGCCTGCTATTGGCTGCAAACCCCCCCCCTCCCCCGACACGCAATGTTTTCATCTGCACAATGGGGGCCCTGGCATTATAGGTCTTGAATAACTACTTTATGTGAGAAAACTAGGGCTGAAATGTCCCTGTTAGTGTTGTGTGAATCGAGCTTTGGATCCTAGATCCGAAAACGATTCGTTCCAGACTTCGTTTTAATGCTGTATGAACACCCGTCTCCGTACAGCATTAAAATGTATGGGCTCTGGCGAGGTGAACAGAGTTATCACTGAAGGCTAGCGGGACGATTTTTTCAAAACTTTAAAACATGGATCCAAAGTTGGCTTCTGGTATCGACTGGTACCTCAGTACCGAAGTCGACTTCGGATCCATGTTTTGAAATGGTTTTAAAGTTGAAAAATCAAATCCTGAATTTATTCATCAAAGTCCTGCCACACTTTGGGAAAAACACATTTTCCCTTGCTGGAGCCCATACATTTGAGTGTTGTATGGAGACGGATCTCTGTACAGTATTCAAACAAAGTTATGAACTAATCGATTTCGGATCTACAGTAGGATCAGAAGCTCGATTCCCTCAACACTAGTCCCTGTAAATAACTAAATTACATATGCAGGAGCAGCTGAAGCCATGACCAGAGATGTGAAACCAAAATTACATACGTTGCAGAAAAACAGCTTGCAGGAAAAACTGGACTAAATATTTTCTGGGAAATGGATGCGCCAAAAACAACCTGGACCACACGGACACCTGGCAGCATGATCCACAATAATATATTTAGGTGCAATAGTCGGAGACCACAATTGCTTAGGACTATCAGGTGTAAAACACCTGCGCTGCAGACAAAATACGGCTCATTTAAGAACAGCTATGCGCCAAATGATAAATCAAACCCTAAATTCGTGGACATGTTGGGGGGAAAAAAATGGTAGAAAATGACGGAGAAAAAGACCAGCTTAGTAAATGTGCCCCAACACTTTAAACTGGGGTCTACTACAAATGTGCTTGAAATGTTAATTTAGAGTAACTACATATACTGTATACTGAATGCATTTGATGCCCTGATAACAGGACGCTACCCATTAATAACCTCCAAACTGTAAATTAGGGTGCTGTATGGTCAATGGGTTGTATACAGTATGTATGATAGGGGTTGTATGAGATACTTTCTTTTTTCAGAATGACATAACCAAGTTTTAAAAAATGATACTCACTGATCAGATCAGTTCCCATTCTTAAGCTTATCTGGTCCCCACTGATCTTTATTATCTTGTCCATTTAGAACAGGGGTGCACAGCCTGTGGTCAGGGGGCTACATGCAGCCCAAGATGCTGTTCTGTGAGGCCCCCAACTATCTAGTCACTGACATGGTTGTCTATGTATTGAGGCTGCTCAAATATCAGCCATGAACCGTGGCACACAGCATGGGAACAATAGTAATGATGCAAGTATTAATGGTTCACTGTGTATTCATCTCTGAAAACTCCATATATTGGCACTATGGAGAGCTCTAACCCCTGTGTGACACTCCAAAGAGGAGAATATGAGGTGGCCATGCATATGCACAGTGATTTTCATTGTACTTTATGGGAATATTCATAGTCACCATGGCATGGAGAGAGACACGTGCATGGTCTCTTGCTTTCTAAAATGTAAATGAATGAAAGATCTCAAAATAGGTGGGAGCCCTAGAAGTGGGACCATCACCTATCTGAAATGTATGGCATATACTCTCTATATGCTATAAACATGTCAGATGGTAATAACTTTTTATGTTTTACTGCATCCGTTGGGATTTGTTCAATTTAGCAGTGTGGCTCATGGACCAGAAAATGTTGACCAGGAAGCAAAGACCAGCGGGGCTACTGAGTCTTCTGGAAACTTTGGACTTTGGTCATCTTGGTATCCCTTCACTATGGGAGCCCTGTCAACACTCCACGTTTTAGTGTACAGTTCACAAAGCTTTCTTCTTTCTGCCATTAGCTCTACAGGTTCAACATCCAGGCAAAACTTCCAAACACTCAAAAGAATTGACTAATCAGATGCTTAAAATAGGTTTTCCAACCTGCTTATACCACTATCTGATTGGTAGTGGTCTGACACCCAGGACCCCTGTCGATCAGCTGTTTGAGTAGATCACGATGCTCTTGTGAGTGCCACTGCCTTCTTCATCCTTACCAAGCACAGCGCTGTACATTGCATAGCAGCTGTGCTTAGAATCGCAACTCAGCCCCATTCACTTGAATAAGACTGTGCTATGCATAGGCCACGTGAAGATGAATGTTACATCACCAGCCTAGGGTAAGCTGTGAGAAGGCTGTAGCCTCCTCCTGACTAGCTATCCATTCCCAAGGCTCCCAGTGACTATGTGCACTTCTATAACTTTCTGGACTGCCGGCAGACTCAGTAGACCTCAGAAATAAACTTTACACAATAATTAAGTGTAAATCCATCATCATTCTTCTCACCACAGTACATCTAATGTAACAGCCTCACCAACCACATCACAAAGAGTCAGAGGACAGCACATGCAGGCGGCAGGGGGGTCTATTCTCCAGAAGACCATTATCACAATATGCTGCTTTTGCTATTTAATATCACACACATACATGATTAATGAGTGTTCCCGTCTAATGTTACCGTGAGAACTGCTGCATAATCTAAAAAAAAAAAAGGCAATTCCCAGGATGGTGGGAAAACCCCAGACTATTTCTCATGGACATTTACTTTCCAGAAGTCTCCAAATAATACTTTATCAGAAAAAGCGAGAGGACATTATAAGATGAGGCACACAGTGATCTCTCCTGGCTCATAGATGTTTCAATGTGGTGTTACTCCAGTTAAACCTCAAAGGGGTTGTACAGAGGGTAAAGATTATTGGGAAAGGCCTCAGAGTAGGGAAAAATGCCGAAATAACCTTCACTGATCCCTCACTCCTGTTCTGATGCATATCTCTGCTGGTTTCTGTTTCCTAGTTCCCATCTCGACACCCACATAATCGCCTTCTCAGCCAATTGAGTGTTCAGACAGGACCATAAAGTAGATATTAGCGGGGACCAGGTAAGCATTGGAAAGGACTAGGGATCAGTAAGGGTGAGGGTGCCACCTTTACTTTTTTATCCCACCCTTTTCCCAATGGTTTTTACCACCTGGACAATTCCCTTAAAAACCATGGCATACAATAAGAAAAGAAGTTAGGCTCTGTTCATATTTGTACTGGAAGTCGTAATTTCCTTCAATGAAAGGAAAGGCCCAATATGAAGCACTTTTTTTCCCCATCAAAACGATGAACACCAATGAACAGAACTCCAAAGGAACCCAAAAGTGAGTCAATATCGGACACTGGTGGCATCTGCCATACGATGCACCTGGCACTGTGTTGAGCCTTGCATTATAGATGCAGAAATGAATACAGCCTAAGTAAGAACTGTGGAGCCTAAGGCTAGGGCTGCACGACGACATAGGGTACAACTACACTGCAACATGTGTTAGGCATATTTCAGGCGCAGATTGTGGCACAACGGTTAGTTGCGCCGCAATCTCCGACTTTTCCCGCTCACGCGAGGTCTAAAAAAATGGGCAGGGAAGAGGACGGGTTGGCATGCCCATCGCATTTACCATGCCTGGTTTAGGTGTAGAAAATGGTCTAAATATAAGCCAGCTAGGAAGCTGGCTTACATTTAGAAGCGGCACTGAAAGCGCCAAAGTTATGTAGAGGCCGGCACCTCTAAATAAACTTCGCCAATCCACAGCCAGAGCAGGGACTTTATTAAGATTGGCATCTAAAACGCCGTTGTTAATAAATGATCCCCATAGTCTCCATGTAATTAGCTGGGTTCACATCACATTTTTGCCATCCGTTTAACGAATACAAAAAGCATATAGTAACTGATGGCTCATACTTATGCCATACAGTGCCATCCGTTCTCCATAGCGCTCCATTGTAAAAAAAAAATGTATATGTTAATAAACTTTTTAGCCCTTTTTTCCAAACGTGTACGTTAAACAGTAGGCAAAAACGTGACGCGAAGACACCCTTACTCCTGCGCACTTCTGATTAAGACTAGCATATCAAACATCAAAGTTTTTATCTTATCAAATCACATTGGGCCAAATGACAAACTCAGCACCTGAACCTCTGTCATAGCACCACGTACCAAGTAATGTGAATACCTCAGTGACTGACCTTCTATGCCTTCAATATGCATCAGAAGATCACATCAGTGACATCCGTGAGCTTAGACAAGCACCCATTTCCAAGATGAAGTGGTACGGAACTCACGAGAACTTTTGGCTCTGCTACATAATCACAGTTTATCTGAAACATGTTTACATCTGTGTGTGGTGTTTTTAAAAAAAAAAAAAAAAAATTAAAAAATGTCGGACAGAATGGCGCAGCAGGGTGTGCTATTTTCTCTGGTAGAATGATGGTCAGCCTGATGGAAACCAGACAGACCTCATTATAGTCAAAGGGCTCTTTCGAGACCCATCTTTGGATTTGCATGCTGTTTTTTTGTATCTATGACAGAAGATTGATAGGCTCCATACCGATGTGAACAAAGCCAGATGGTTGATGACAAACAAAGCTCTTCTGCCTCAAAACATCACTTTTTATAAAGAAAACTTCTTAGTCGTACTCACATGTGCAGCAGAGCTAAATCTGAACTGAAATATCTTTTCTGTAACTATTAGGACTACCTGCAGTCGCATGAAAGAACACTGTCAGCTCTGCTACAACTGTAAGATCTCATATGCAGCACAGGAGTCCACCTCGAAGGCTGTGACCAGTGACCACCTGTTCCCTTCACTCCCAGCCTGGTGGTGGTCAGCAGAGGAGGGTGGTACTGCACCCAGCACATTACCTGTTAAGAGCAGCAGACATGCCAGCAGTGTTCTGCACAGTAGCGGGGACCCCGCACCTGGCTTCCCATCCATCCTGAATTAATTTGCAGGGGTTCAGAGATCGTTGAGAGGGGATCGGGCGATGCTCTCCTGGTATCACTAAAGGATCAACAGTGGTGCTGAAGCAGACAGCCAGTGTGTGTGCTACATGAGGAGCAGGTGCCTGACGATCCGGGAGCAACCTCTCATCTGCTGTCCACGCTTCCTTCCCCCGTCTATAGCAGACCCGCCCGCACCTTCCCACGCCTCTCCCACAGCCCTGAAGAGTGACTGTGTACAGCGAGTGACAGTGACAGGCCCACAGCGCCCTCTACTGGACACTGGCCCAGCATCAGCCCTGCCTGCGGCAAAAAGTTTCCTCGTCTGCTTCCTAGAGTTCCCTGTATACTGAATTCAGTAATAGAGGTTTATGATAATTACAATACAATAGATAATTGTTAATGGAGGGGGGGAACTGGAGCCTTTTGGACTTAAGGGGCCGATGAGATTGCGGTGCCAGAAATAATGGTATTTTATTAATATTTGTTACTAATGCATTTTCTCTCTTCTGTGAGTTTTAAGGGTTAAACTGTTCCTGGTGAGCAGGAGCTCACCACAAGTGTTTTAACTGGAAGAGTGTCCCTGCACTAAACCCTACGCTGATGGCTGCTGGAAACTGAGTATCACAGAACTATATACCTGAGAGTTATAAATCACTTGTAAAAGAGCTGTCTTCCTCCCTGCAACCAGTGTTTGTATAATGGAAGAACTTCTTCAGCATTTACCAACCAGAGCAGAGTCAGCAGGAGGAGAAGCATGGTTGTGGCACTGCCTAGCTGAAGAGCCCTATCCTCCTCCTGAAGTCACCTGTGAACCAGCGTTCCTCCAGCAAGAGCGACTGGTCACCAGCACTGCGATCCCGGTTTCTACTCCCCCAGATGTGAACCATTCATCCAGATGCCAGGTGTACTCCTGTTACCTTCTCTCCGCCTCCTGCCAAGAAGCCCAGGGTCCAGGAAAAAGAGCTGAGGCAAAGAGACTTCCTCTGGACCTATCAGAGAGGACCCTGCCAGTTGTGGTCTTCTCCTGAACTCCCCTACACCGTTGCTGTGCGGCTCTGCATTTAACCCTGTCAGCAGTGAACATCAGGCTGACCCTGCGCACACACATCACATGGAGCTTAGGAGGGGACTGCTGCCAGCAGTCTTGGACAAGCTACCCAGGAGCATGCTGACATGGTCTCCTCCGGCACCTTCTACTTTATTTAACCCTTTATTGTTACAATATCTGTAGTGGATGCTTTTGCCTGTCCCTGACACCAGCACCAGCCCAGTGTTGGTAGAAAGGGTTAATGTTTCTCCTGCTGCTACTTCCAATGCTAATGTACATGCTCTCCCCATCTTGCTTTCTTTAGACCCTCTAGTGTCAGTGAGACTTGTTTGAGGGAAGCTCTTTCTTGTGAGTAGTCCCTCTTGGGCTGTCACCTTCCCTGCTCTATTAAAGAAAAGATCTGGAGTAGTGAATTTATCAATATTTTATCATTGCTTCCTTCATCTAGAGAATTCTCTAAGATTAATGGTCTGATGAGAGGGAAGATGATATAATCCTACAAGCATTTTGCATATTCTCATCAGTGCTGGGTGAGACATTTCCTGAAAAGTATAGAAGTTTATTCTAGCACTTAGATATTATTTTGGATGCGTATACAAATTTCAGAGGTATGGCCTGGCTCACTTATGATGAACAGTTTTGTCAAAAGTTATCTGTCCATAAGCAATTAAAATGGGGCTTTAAAGATGTTGGCCTTTGGCTCAATCTCATGCTCCCACAGAGACCACTTGCGACTACAAAGCAGTCTACTGTGTCCAATTCCACCAACCACAAGGGTCTTTGTTTTGCGTATAACAAAGGTGCTTCCAAATGGCAGAATAGCTGTCGCCAGGTACCAAAGAATACATTCCCAAAAGCATTGACATCAGTAAAATGGCAAAGAATGCTACCATTGCTAGAAGCATTTCCAAACAAGGTTATATCCTCAGTGGTCATTGACGTTATTTTCTGTAAGTTTCTTTATCTCCCCTTTTTGTGGTGAGGGTTGTCAATGGTTTGACAACTGTCATCTGTCAAAGCTCATATTTCAATTGTAAGGGATAAGCTCCTTCTTGAATTGCAAGAAGGGCGTCTTGCTGGCCCTTTCGCCAACCTACCATTTTTTAATTTTAGACTTTCCTAACTAGGCATAGTTCCCATAAAAGGAACCTAACACTTTTCATATAGTCCATCACCTTTCCTTTCCTAATGGTTGCTCCTTGAATGTCAGCATTAATTCTGAGGTGTCCAAGTATGCATCCTTTGTGGATGCCATTGTTTTGCTTCGCAAATTAGCCCTGTTGCCCTTGTGGCCAAGGTGGACATTAAGTTGGCCTTTGCCCTTTTCCAGTTCACCCAGCTGTGTTTTCATCTTTGGGTTTTCATTTAAAGGATCTTTTTATTTTTACAAATATCTCCCTATGGGTTTTCCCTTTCTTGCTACTACTTTGAAGGAGTAGCTACATTTTTACAATGGATGTCTGAAAGGCATGAACCAGAGGGAGGCATTGTCCACTACAGTACCTGGATGATTTCCTTTTTATAAGCTCTGCTGGTAAATTTCTCAGTATTGCAGATTATTTCGGCTCCCCTCTAGCCTTTGACAAAAGGGTATTGCCTTGTTTGCCTTTGGTTTTGTGGGTTCAGTTTTTTTTAGGAACAAACTACTTCTGTTGTTTACCAATAACAGAGGTGTTGTCTTGACATGGTAGTGAAGTTGCTATGGCTTCTTGTACTATTATGTTTTCAATTTAACATTTGGTTAAAGGCCAGGCATATCCCTGGTTTCAAAAATGATATAGCTGATGCTTTATCTCGCTCTCAATTGTAGAAATTTGAGCTTTCCCCTGGAGCAGACCTGAGAAGAAGTCACCTGCCTGCCGCACATGTGGAACCTCATATTGGAATAATTATGCATTGGCTTTATAATTCCCTGGATATCTGGTCACTATATTATTAGTTATTTAGCTCAAGTCAAGATGGCTGAGCTGTGTTAATGGAGGTATCATTATAAGCCCCTAATAAAGAACGGCGGCCTATTCGTCCAAACTTCTGTCTCTTTCTTCATTAAAGGTTATTGTAATGTTATGTGTCTGTAAATGGCACTTGCAGTCTTATGTATATGATCACTTACCTCCCAGGGAAACTTCTTTCCACAGATATGCGACTCGTGGCGATTTGATTCTACCAATCAAGGACCAATCTTGGTTGGTGTGCACCTCCTCATAAATTTGGATAATCCTCTGGGATTCATACACCTGGCGGAAAAGGTACACCATCCCCAGGCTGGTGTAAATTTTAGCCAACATGGACACCTATTTCCAGGAGTGCATGTTTCCAGGCGCACATGTTAGTGAATTTGCCAGGGTTCCCATCCTGCACAACTGTCGAAAACTTTTCGACAACAGCCGTGAGAGTTAATACTGTCGCGCAGCCGGTCAAAAAAGGGTCATGCAACTATTTTGTCACTAGGAAGACAAGGGAATGTGCGCCCTGTACTGAATACCCCCCGTTCTCTCCCTGCCTGCTTGCCTCAGTCGGCCCTAGGCGGCCACGGACAACCACGGTGACGGTCCCTGCTCTGTATAAGTGCACAGGGAGGGACAGGGAACAATTGGAGAGACAAACACAGACGAAACAAACACAATATAAGAATAGTCAGCAAGCCGGGTCATACACAGGAGATAACGTCAATACCGGGGGTGAAGCAAAGAGAGGTCGAAGTCCAAGGGTCAGGGTCAAACAGCAAATCAAACACAAGGTCGCTCAAGCTCTGATCAAAGTTGTAACGCTAATCACAGGCGATTAGGGAGGACAACTAGTGGCTTTAAATAGCCCTCCACTGGGTCATGTGACGGGGCCAGCGTCACATGACCTCATTTGCATACTGAGCGCTGGCCAAACGTGACCAGCGCTCAAATATGCACCAAATTTGGTCATGCTGCGTGGCCAGCGCCACATGACCCAAAACCAGTTATAAAAGTATATAATAAATGCTCTGAGCGCTGGTTGTCCAGACCAGCGCTCAGATGTCCCCGCCTGCTCGTTTACTAGGGGGGCGGGGAGGACGCTGTATCAGTGCGCGTGCCGGACCCTCTCCTGTGAGTGTCGTCATGGAGACGAGGACGCTTCCTGCGTCCTCGCTCCAGGGCACTCCTGGGAGACTAGCGGAGCGGCAGAGGGGAAGCGCGCCGCCGGCTCCCCGTTACAGTACCCCCCCCTTCACGAGGGGCCACCGGACCCTTAGCTGGAGGAACCGGCTTTTCAGGATGCTGTCGATGGAAACTCCTAACAAGTGCGTCTGCATGCATCCTGCTCAGCGGTACCCAAGATCTGTCCTTAGGCCCGAATCCCCTCCAGTGTACAAGGTACTGGAAGGAATTCCGGACTTTCCTAACGTCAATGATTCTATGAATCTCGTGCTCCACTTGTCCCTCCACCTCGACCGGAGGCGGGGGCAGTTCCTCTGGACCAGCGGGAGCAACATAACGCTTAAGCAAAGACATATGAAAAACATTGTGAACACGAAGGGAGTCAGGTAAACACAATTCAAACGACACCGGATTGATCACCTTGGTGATCCTGTATGGACCAATGAAGCGAGGCGCAAACTTATAGGATGGTACTTTCATACGTAGATTTTTAGTTGGCAACCATACCATGTCCCCCACCTTGAAATTCACACCCTTAGAACGTTTCTTATCGGCCTTAGTTTTTTGAATCCTTTGGACTCTTTCCAGGTTCGACTGAACCTGTGCCCAAACTGTGCACAGTTCCTGAGAGAGAACATTGGCCTCTGGGACCGCCGAAGCAGCTGGAGAAAAGGAGCCAAAGCGCGGATGAAACCCCATGTTGCAGAAAAACGGCGATACCCCAGAAGACGAATTCACACGGTTATTAATCGCGAACTCGGCCAGAGACAGGAATCTGGCCCACACATGCTGGTTATCTGCCACATAACATCTGAGATACTGCTCAACGGACTGATTAAGACGTTCAGTCTGACCATTGGTCTCCGGATGAAAGGCTGACGAAAAGGATAAGGAAATATCAATCTTCTTACAGAAGGCCCTCCAGAACTTAGACACAAACTGCACCCCCCTGTCAGAAACAATATTCTCAGGAATACCGTGTAGTTTAACAATGTGGTCCATAAATACGGAGGCCAAAACCTTTGCAGAGGGTAATTTACACAAAGGAATAAAGTGACACATCTTGCTGAATCTGTCCACCACTACAAGAATCACGGTTTTACCCTCAGAGCATGGCAAATCCGTGATGAAGTCCATGGACAGATGTGACCAAGGTCTACCAGGTATGGGTAATGGACACAACTCACCCATAGGCCGAGTCTTGGGATTCTTGGACCTGGCACAAGTATTGCACGCAGTTAGAAAAGCCTGAACATCTCTGGAGATTGATGGCCACCAATACTGCCTAGAGACCAACTCCTTGGTGGCATTGATACCAGGATGTCCACATAAAACAGAGCTATGGCACTCACCCAGCAGTCGCAACCGCAAATGAGCTAGCACAAATAACTTGTCATTGGGAGTACCAGTGGGAGCAAGATGTTGTCCTGCCATGATTTCAGAAGCGAGATCAGATGAGGTAGCGGCTATGATGATGTCAGTTGGCAGGATGGGCTCAGGAGGGACGTCAGGAGGCTGATATGCCTGGAAACTTCGGGATAAGGCATCGGCCTTAATGTTCTTGCTCCCGAGTCTGAAGGTAACACAAAAGTCAAAACGAGTAAAGAACAAAGCCCACCTCGCCTGTCTGGGATTCAATCGCTTAGCAGATTCCAGAAACATCAAATTCTTATGATCCGTGAGGACCGTAATGCGGTGTAATGCCCCTTCTAAAAAATGACGCCATTCCTCAAATGCCCACTTGATTGGTAATAGGGAGTTACTAGCAATGTCATAGTTTCTCTCGGCAGGAGAGAACTTGCGGGAGAAGAAGGCGCACGGCTTGAGATTAGTTAAGGTGGAAGACCCCTGGGACAGTACTGCCCCCACACCATCTTCAGATGCATCCACCTCAACTACAAACGGCTTATTTTGATCAGGCTGGATCAGCACAGGAGCATCAACAAAAAACCGCTTTAGCTTTTCAAAAGCTTCAATAGCTGCAGGGGACCAGTTGACTAAATCGGCTCCCTTGCGGGTCAAATCCGTAATGGGTTTGGCTACAACAGAAAAATTTTTGCTAAATTGCCTGGGGTGGGATACGTGACTCTCCCAGTCTGCAGAAAAAATCAAGATGTCATCAATATAGACAATTACAAATTTTCCAATAAATGGTCTAAAAATGTCATTGACAAAATTTTGGAACACCGCAGGAGCATTACTTAACCCGAAGGGCATTACTAGGTACTCATAATGACCCTCCGGGGTATTAAAGGCAGTTTTCCATTCATCACCCTCACGGATTCTGATCAGGTTGTACGCCCCCTTCAGATCTAGCTTAGTAAACCAACAAGCACCCTGAACCTGATTCAACAAATCAGGAATAAGGGGCAGCGGGTACCTGTTTTTAACAGTAATTTTATTGAGTTCCCTGTAATCAATACAGGGCCTCAACCCTCCATCCTTTTTTCCGACAAAGAAAAAACCTGCCCCCATGGGAGAAACAGAAGGCCGGATGTGACCCTTGGCCAGACTCTCCTTGAGATAATCCCTCATGGACTGACGCTCTGGAGTAGAGAGATTATAGATACGGCCCTTGGGATATTTGGACCCCTCCATAATATCGATGGCACAATCATATTGCCGGTGAGGAGGGAGGAACTCAGTCTCGGACATGGAGAAAACGTCCGAAAAATCGTTGATGTACTCAGGTAAGAAAAGAGACCCAGTAGTACCTCCCAACTGCAATACAGATTTGCAACACTTGTCACAATTCAGCCCCCATTTTTCTAATTCACCTGTTGACCAATTGATTACAGGATTGTGGTCCTGCAACCAAGGTAAACCAAGAACTAGGTCAGCAGGTAAATTCTTTAAGACCCAAAAAACACATTTTTCGGAATGCGAAATCCCCACCGTCAGGGTCACACTAGGAGTACAGAACTCGATCCTCCCATTATTTAGGGGGGTGGAGTCGAGGGCGATAATTTGAATTACCTCCCTTAAAGGGACCATCGGTAAACCCACAGACTGTACAAAATCAAAATCAATAAAATTAGTAGCAGAACCGGAGTCAACAAAAGCCTTTCCAGAACCCCTGAATTGATCATACGCAATGGAGATAGGTACTAAAATCTTTCTCCTTACCACTGCTGGGGTTACCTTACTTCCCGCCGGAGATCTCCTAGAGGGCGGAAGTTTTGGACACTGCTGGAGCCAGTGGTTCACCTCACCGCAGTAGAAGCAGGCTCCCTTTAAACGTCTTTGGTTTTTCAAGGTTCCTCCTAACTGCATGGACTCCTCCGGGACCTTGGCAGGAGGTGGACTCAGAGGAGGAAACTCAGGCAGGACGACAACTTGGGGAGTACTTGATCGTTCTCTCTGTCTCTCTCTCAACCGTTGATCCAGCTTAATGGCTAAAGTCATGGTCGTCTCTAGGGAGTCAGGAGTAGGATAACTAACCAGAAGATCCTTGAGTTGGTCTGACAGCCCCACCCTAAACTGGCTTCTCAAAGCTGGGTCATTCCACTCAGAGGAGACACACCACTTCCTGAACTCTGCACAGTAATCTTCTACTGGGCAGTTTCCCTGCTGAATGTTCCTGAGCTGAGTTTCTGCTACAGTGGCCCAGTCTGGTTCTTCATACAAAAGACCTAAGGCCTCCACAGACAACAGACATGGGGAGTCAGATGGCAATGAGAAAGCCCACTCCTGCAGATCCCCTTGCAGCAAGGAAATAATTATTCCTACCCGCTGCTGCTCAGAACCTGAGGAGTGTGGGCGTAAACGAAAATATAATTTACAACTTCCCTGGAAAGAACGGAAAGTTTTTCGGTTACCCACAAACCGATCGGGCAACCTTATATGGGGTTCAATATTGGAGGGAGCGGCTGCGGGTGCAGTTTGCAGCTGCTACTAGTGTTGGATTCTCTCGGCCAGATCCTGGATCATCTGAGCCATGTTACTCATATGATCCGTGAGAACTTGCAACGGCTCCATTTAGTATGGCCTGTGATTCTGTCACGAGGAAGACAAGGGAATGTGCGCCCTGTACTGAATACCCCCCGTTCTCTCCCTGCCTGCTTGCCTCAGTTGGCCCTAGGCGGCCGCGGACAACCACGGTGACGGTCCCTGCTCTGTATAAGTGCGCAGGGAGGGACAGGGAACAATTGGAGAGACAAACACAGACGAAACAAACACAATATAAGAATAGTCAGCAAGCCGGGTAATACACAGGAGATAACGTCAATACCAGGGGTGAAGCAAAGAGAGGTCGAAGTCCAAGTCCAAGGTCAGGGTCAAACAGCAAATCAAACACAAGGTCGCACAAGCACTGATCAAAGTAGTAACGCTAATCACAGGCAATTAGGGAGGACAACTAGTGGCTTTAAATAGCCCTCCACTGGGTCATGTGACGGGGCCAGCGTCACATGACCTCATTTGCATACTGAGCGCTGGCCAAACGTGACCAGCGCTCAAATATGCACCAAATTTGGTCATGCGGCATGGCCAGCGCCACATGACCCAAAACCAGTTATAAAAGTATATAATAAATGCTCTGAGCGCTGGTTGTCCAGACCAGCGCTCAGATGTCCCCGCCTGCTCGTTTACTAGGGGGGCGGGGAGGACGCTGTATCAGTGCGCGCGCCGGACCCTCTCCTGTGAGTGTCGTCATGGAGACGAGGACGCTTCCTGCGTCCTCGCTCCAGGGCACTCCTGGGAGACCGGCGGAGCGGCAGAGGGGAAGCGCGCCGCCGGCTCCCCGTTACAGTACCCCCCCCTTCACGAGGGGCCACCGGACCCTTAGCTGGAGGAACCGGCTTTTCAGGATGCTGTCGATGGAAACTCCTAACAAGTGCGTCTGCATGCATCCTGCTCAGCGGTACCCAAGATCTGTTCTCAGGCCCGAATCCCCTCCAGTGTACAAGGTACTGGAAGGAATTCCGGACTTTCCTAACGTCAATGATTCTATGAATCTCGTGCTCCACTTGTCCCTCCACCTCGACCGGAGGCGGGGGCAGTTCCTCTGGACCAGCGGGAGCAACAGAACGCTTAAGCAAAGACATATGAAAAACATTGTGAACACGAAGGGAGTCAGGTAAACACAATTCAAACGACACCGGATTGATCACCTTGGTGATCCTGTATGGACCAATGAAGCGAGGTGCAAACTTATAGGATGGTACTTTCATACGTAGATTTTTAGTTGACAACCATACCATGTCCCCCACCTTGAAATTCACACCCTTAGAACGTTTCTTATCGGCCTTAGTTTTTTGAATCCTTTGGGCTCTTTCCAGGTTCGACTGAACCTATGCCCAAACTGTGCACAGTTCCTGAGAGAGAACATTGGCCTCTGGGACCGCCGAAGCAGCTGGAGAAAAGGAGCCAAAGCGCGGATGAAACCCCATGTTGCAGAAAAACGGCGATACCCCAGAAGACGAATTCACACGGTTATTAATCGCGAACTCGGCCAGAGATAGGAATCTGGCCCACACATGCTGGTTATCTGCCACATAACATCTGAGATACTGCTCAACGGACTGAATAAAACGTTCAGTCTGACCATTGGTCTCCGGATGAAAGGCTGACGAAAAGGATAAGGAAATATCAATCTTCTTACAGAAGGCCCTCCAGAACTTAGACACAAACTGCACCCCCCTGTCAGAAACAATATTCTCAGGAATACCGTGTAGTTTAACAATGTGGTCCATAAATACGGAGGCCAAAACCTTTGCAGAGGGTAATTTACACAAAGGAATAAAGTGACACATCTTGCTGAATCTGTCCACCACTACAAGAATCATGGTTTTACCCTCAGAGCATGGCAAATCCGTGATGAAGTCCATGGACAGATGTGACCAAGGTCTACCAGGTATGGGTAATGGACGCAACTCACCCATAGGCCGAGTCTTGGGATTCTTGGACCTGGCACAAGTATTGCACTCAGTTAGAAAAGCCTGAACATCTCTGGAGATTGACGGCCACCAATACTGCCTAGAGACCAACTCCTTGGTGGCATTGATACCAGGATGTCCACATAAAACAGAGCTATGGTACTCACCCAGCAGTCGCAACCGCAAATGAGTTAGCACAAATAACTTGTCATTGGGAGTACCAGTGGGAGCAAGATGTTGTCCTGCCATGATTTCAGAAGCGAGATCAGATGAGGTAGCGGCTATGATCATGTCAGTTGGCAGGATGGGCTCAGGAGGGACGTCAGGAGGCTGATATGCCTGGAAACTTCGGGATAAGGCATCGGCCTTAATGTTCTTGCTCCCGGGTCTGAAGGTAACACAAAAGTCAAAACGAGTAAAGAACAAAGCCCACCTCGCCTGTCTGGGATTCAATCGCTTAGCAGATTCCAGAAACATCAAATTCTTATGATCCGTGAGGACCGTAATGCGGTGTAATGCCTCTTCTAAAAAATGACACCATTCCTCAAATGCCCACTTGATTGCTAGTAACTCCCTATTACCAATGTCATAGTTTCTCTCGGCAGGAGAGAACTTGCGGGAGAAGAAGGCGCACGGCTTGAGATTAGTTAAGGTGGAAGACCCCTGGGACAGTACTGCCCCCACACCATCTTCAGATGCATCCACCTCAACTACAAACGGCTTATTTTGATCAGGCTGGATCAGCACAGGAGCATCAACAAAAAACCGCTTTAGCTTTTCAAAAGCTTCAATAGCTGCAGGGGACCAGTTGACTAAATCAGCTCCCTTGCGGGTCAAATCCGTAATGGGTTTGGCTATAACAGAAAAATTTTTGCTAAATTGCCTGGTGTGGGATACGTGACTCTCCCAGTCTGCAGAAAAAATCAAGATGTCATCAATATAGACAATTACAAATTTTCCAATAAATGGTCTAAAAATGTCATTGACAAAATTTTGGAACACCGCAGGAGCATTACTTAACCCGAAGGGCATTACTAGGTACTCATAATGACCCTCCGGGGTATTAAAGGCAGTTTTCCATTCATCACCCTCACGGATTCTGATCAGGTTGTACGCCCCCTTCAGATCTAGCTTAGTAAACCAACAAGCACCCTGAACCTGATTCAACAAATCAGGAATAAGGGGCAGCGGATACCTGTTTTTAACAGTAATTTTATTGAGTTCCCTGTAATCAATACAGGGCCTCAACCCTCCATCCTTTTTTCCGACAAAGAAAAAACCTGCCCCCATGGGAGAAACAGAAGGCCAGATGTGACCCTTGGCCAGACTCTCCTTGAGATAATCCCTCATGGACTGACGCTCTGGAGTAGAGAGATTATAGATACGGCCCTTGGGATATTTGGACCCCTCCATAATATCGATGGCACAATCATATTGCCGGTGAGGAGGGAGGAACTCAGTCTCGGACATGGAGAAAACGTCCGAAAAATCGTTGATGTACTCAGGTAAGAAAAGAGACCCAGTAGTACCTCCCAACTGCAATACGGGGCCAGCGTCACATGACCTCATTTGCATACTGAGCGCTGGCCAAACGTGACCAGCGCTCAAATATGCACCAAATTTGGTCATGCGGCGTGGCCAGCACCACATGACCCAAAACCAGTTATAAAAGTATATAATAAATGCTCTGAGCGCTGGTTGTAAAGACCAGCGCTCCCAGCGCTCAGATATCCCCGCCTGCTCGTTTACTAGGGGGGCGGGGAGGACGCTGTATCAGTGCGCGCGCCGGGCCCTCTCCTGTGAGTGTCGTCATGGAGACGAGGACGCTTCCTGCGTCCTCGCTCCAGGGCACTCCTGGGAGACCGGCGGAGCGGCAGAGGGGAAGCGCGCCTCCGGCTCACCGTTACATATTTTTACTTGTAAAATAATCACAAGTCATTGATAAATAATTCCCATACAGTTGCCACCTTTTCGAACAAAAAACACTTGCCAAGTTTACACGAGTTAAAGTAGCCATGGTTCGGGGGCATGACTGTCCGCAGGGTGTTATTTGACACCAATGATTTGATCATATTTTGAGTTTTGCACCAGTTTTTAAAGATAAAACTAATCTTTTTCTTTGTTATTTTTAATATAAAATTCAGCCAAAAACCATGCACTGGTCTCATATGTTAACTGAGGTAATGAACGAGCTCTTGTGGAGGAGCAAATAACCACAAAGAGAGCCCACAAAGAAAAACTCCATCCTCTACATCTATTTCACTGCTGCCCCGAAGCTTGTGGCTAAGCAGGAACCCAGTTTGACCCAGTTTGTGATACTGGTCTGTGTTATAAAACTTATAGACGCACTCCACAAGTTTTATAGGAAAGATGTGTCCAGTATGGTCAAGAGGACAGTGTAACCTGGAGACTGTACTGATGTCTGCGTGTTTGGTGGAACTAATATGATGCTGAGTTCCGGACGATGGTAAATGCCTGGGTTGTGGTGTCAGTAAAACTGCTAGATTAGGTGCAAGGTGGGATTAGATGGCACGTGGTCATCTACTCTCCTTTTCTTAAAAAGAAAATATCCCATATGTGACAGTCAGAGAGTCAGTATGCTGTTCTGATGGGTATTCTTGGAAGTGTATCAACAATAACTGTGCGTCATCAAAACTGCTTTTTCTTTGGAAAATCACAACATTTCTCTGAATGAGTGGCTATATATTACTTACCTCGGGTGTTTGGAAACCTGAAGAACAAGCTGCACAAGTGACTGGAATATCAGAACGCACCATAGATGACGTATATAACCTTTATTGTGAAGTATCTAGTGTCTATTTTTGTACTAACCCAGTTTTGCTCAGTGGCCCTGATCATTATGTTCAAGATGACGACTCTTGTTTAGTCATAACATAAAGTACCATCGCAGTCATGCTCTGGATCACGAAATGCCGTTTTTTTGGGATTGTGGACACAGCAACAGTGTCAGCTGTTGGGTATATGAAAGTTTTTCCTGACAGAAGTGTTGAAAACCAGGGTCAGACAGATCCAGAGCATCCTCCTGTAGGCCCAGGCTCTAATGCCATAGTGGGCTCCAAAGATCAAAGAGAAAAAACTAATTTGGCTGCCTTTGGAGCCAATCACTTACTACTAGGGTTTATTACTTTTAGTCAAAACCTTTTAGACTTTATTGATGATATAGGATTTGGGCTTCGAGAATAATTTCCTCTGGTGGGCCCCAGGAACCCCAGTCCAAAGCTGCTGAAACCCTCCTTCCTATTACTTGACGTGTGATGCACCCATGTTTGACTGTGCACAGTGTTTCCTGGGCTGCCTATGCAAGATTCAACCGGCACTGAATTTGAGTCATGAACATGTCCATCACAGTGATCCAAATTTTCAATTCGTTTCTCCAACTGGTGTCCACACGCAATATAAAGAGTCTTACTGGAGTAAATGTAAGGTTTGTATCAAGATGAAAAGGGATGTTCCAGCATATCTTGCAGAATTCATGTGAAGAGATCCGTTTGGCAAAGACGTATTTAACACTCTGCTTCAGGGAAATTCACTATGTTTATGCTTATTACATTTATTATTTAGGATTATTTATTTTATTTCACTAAATTTCTTAAATTATAAAATAAGCAATACAATGAATGTAAAGCAATCTTTAATTAATTGTTTTCACTAAAAATATTGGCAGGGGACATATTTAATTTGTGTCAATTGAACAGGATCAAGTGAAGACCATGTCCCCCAGGTATAAAGAATGAAAATGACAGTTGAGTTTAGGGACACAATTTTCATTTGTTCAATCATGGTGACATAATCTTCACATGATCCTGAGGTTTTTGCTCAGAGAAAATACTTCTATTTAGCATTGGGCTCTGTGGCTCATTGCATAAAGTGCCAGTCTTCAATACACAGACCCGGCAGAGACAATTTAAAATGAGAGACATAATAAAAGTTAAATACAAAGGGGTATCCCCAAGCACAACCATGTATGGACAAGGAAATTACTAGCACTAGGATGTACCGGCCTCCTAACGCAAATATTGACTGAGCTAGTGATTTAATGGGTAGATGGCCGATATATACACATATGTGCTGCGTTCCAGGAGAGCATGTAGTGTGTTTAATGGGGAGGGAGAAACAAGGTGCTGATCTCTTAGTAGAATGGAAGCCCCATTTACATTATATTGCTGAAAACGCCAGGTTTGGCTAATGATAGTCTAATGTGTATGGAGGCGTCTCACAGTATTGGACTTGCCCACCAGAGCACCACAGGATCCTTTGGTCTGTATAGGCTCTGATATCATAGTGGACACCAAAGGTCCGGAGAAAAAATCATTTGGAGCTGCCTTTGGAGACAATAAACTGCCACTACGGTCTATTTCTTTGAATAAAAACCTGTTAGACTTTATTGATGATAGGGGTTGGCCCCAGGAATAGTTCTCTCTAGTGGGCTCAAGGAACACCCAGTCTGACCCTAGGGTCTGAACTGTGTTCTAATGACCAGTTACCATTATAGGGTAGGCCTTGTAGCCTTGTAGGGCTAACTCAGCTGAATGTAATGGTACCTTTTTCACTTATCACTCCATTGCTTCCAGGGGCGTAGCTAAAGGCTCATGGGCCCTGGTGCAAGAGTTCTGCTTGGGCCCCCTTTCCCTTAGTGCTCTGTGTGTCTTCTTATACGGCACAAAGGTCTTTGGGCCCCCTCAGGCTCCTGGGCCCGGTAGCGACTGCTACCTCTGCACCCCCTATAGCTACGCCCCTGATTGCTTTATTCTAGAAAAAAAAGTACTTCCATATGTAAGGGAGCAGTTAAGTCCACTGAGGGTGGGTCCAAGTCACTCTGTGCACACTTGCTCCTCATGCTTTCTCTGCCAGCCCTTCCATTTTATCTGGCCCTGTCAAGCAGGAAGGACAGGAAGGAGATGGAAACGGAAACAGGAGGATGCACAGAGTGGCTTGGGCCTGCCCTTAGTGCACTTAACTGATCATTTGCATATAGATAAAAAGTTTAACAGTAAATTAATTTCAGCCCCCGGCGATTTTCTAATCTTGCGTTTTTCACTCCCTGCCTTCCCAAAGCCATAACTTTTTTATTTTTGTGTTCACATAGCCATATCAGGGCTTGTTTTTTGCGGGACAAGTCTTACTTTTTATTATTATACAATTTAGTTTTTTCCTTTGTGACGTTCCCTATGTGGTAAAACTGACCTTTAACCTCCATTCTATAGCTTGATACCACATTTACATACTTTTTTGTTCTGTTCATCATATGGGATACATGTTTGTATATTTTACTAGTCCTAGGCAATTCCCATTATATTTTGTTTTTTTATTTTGTATGCATTTATTTATTCTAGGGAAAGGGGAGTGATTTAAATTTATATATATCTCTTAATATTATAAAAATGAGTTTCTTTCTGTCTGTCTGTCCGTCTGTCTGTCTGTTCTCTATGCGCGGCCAAACTACTGGACCGATTTTCACCAAATTCGGCACACAGGTACATCAGGTGTCCGGGAATGTTTTAGACCAGGTCTCAGCTCTCTAGGACATACCGTTCCCGAGATATTCCCAAAATATGATCTCCATTAGCCAATATTAGTCTGGGAGCATTTCACTTCAAATTCCAACTGCCATTTTCTCCAGATGCGCCCCGGTTTCCATAACAACCTAGCCAGGTAATTAGCAGCCAGCTGAGGAGCTCAGCCATTTCTATTCGCTGCTTTAAAGGGGCAGAGCACTGTGGATGACACTGTTAAAGGGGTATTCCGGTTACCATAAATTTAACTGATGTTTTAGGCTAATTTTAGACTAAGACCGTTCAGTAGTAATAAAAGATGTTTTCTTCTACTGCTACCCATTGCGTGTCCTCATAAATCACCATGGCATCGACCTGTAATTCAAGCTGCCCCCTAAAAAAGGACTTAAAAGCAATCCCCCAAGGTCCCGCTAAGCCACGCCCCTGACCCGGTCAGGTCACGTCCCCTCCCACTCCGCAGCCGATGGGGATTGAAAAAATGAAGGTAAAAATCAACTTCTCTCAGCTGCATTGACTTTCTCTCTGCAACGACAAACACAAACACTAAATGAAATAGACTAAATATACCCAGACGAAGCCGGGTCCTTCTGCTAGTCTCTTAATATTATAAAAATGAGTTTCTCTGTCTGTCTGCCTGTCTGTCTATTCTCTATTTGCGACCAAACTACTGGTCCGATTTTCACCAAATTCGGCACACAGGTACATCAGGTGTTCGGGAAGGTTTTAGACCAGGTCTCAGCTCTCTAGGACGTACCTTTCCCGAGATATTCCCAAAATATGATCTCCATTAGCCAATATTAGCCTGGGAGCATTTCACTTCAAATCCCAACTGCCATTTTCTCCACATACACATCGATTTCCATAACAACCCAGCCAGGTAATTAGCAGCCAGCTGAGGTGCTCAAGTAAATAACAACCCAGCCATTTCTCTTCACTGCTTTAACCCTTACAGTCCCAGCGCCGTACATGTATGGCGCTGGGGCGATGCGGACACATGGCGCCCGCTCGCACGTGCGGCGGGCGTCATGGCCGGCAAGTCTTTGCTGTTTATAACAGCAGAGACTTGCGGGTACTTACCGCCATCGACGGTTTCCTCTTCAGCAATTAGATGCCATGATCACATGAGATCACGGCATCTAGTAGCGCAACAACCCGGAAGCATTCGCTTCCGGGTGGTGTATAGACGCCCCATGTGGTCAAATGGGGTGTCTGTACACGATCTGAAAGCTGTAAACCTCGCTGATGAGGTTTACAGCTTTCAAAGTGCAATTCTTATTCTGGCCACTAGATGGCAGGCCAGGATAAGAAATGAGCAAATTCGGTTTTTAATTCAAAATTAAAAAGCCCTGATTGCTCATAAAGAAAAAATAAAAAACACAATCTATTTGCTCATATTTGAGCTTTAAAATAATCACAAAAATTTTAAAAAAGAAATGTTAAAAAATATATAAAAAATAAAAAAAAATATAAAAGTTTAAATCACCCCCCTTTCCGTATAATTAAAAAATAAATACCTAAATAACAATAAATATAGACATCATGGGCATCACCGTGACTGAAAACGCCCATACTTTTAAAATATAAAAAAAAATTCCAATATGGCGAATTGTGTGGCGGAAAAAAACGTCAAAATGGCGATTCGCTAACAACCCAGCCATTTCTCTTCACTGCTTAAAGGGACAGAGCGCTGTGGATGACACTGTTAAAGGGGTATTCCAGTTACCAGAAATATAACTTATGTTTTAGACTAATTTTAGACTAAGACCGTTCAGTAGTAATAAAATATGTTTTCTTCCACTACTACCCATTGCGTGTCCTCAGAAATCACCATGGCATCGACCTGTATTTCACGCCACCCTCAAAAGAAGGACTTAAAACCCCTGCCCCAGGCCCCTGACTCGGTCAGGCCACGCCCCCTCCCACTCCACAGCCAACGGGGATTGAAAAATTGAAGGTAAAAATCAACTTCTGTCAGCTGCAGGGGTGGGAGGGAGGGTGACTTTCTCTCTGAAATGGCACACACAAACATTAAATGAAATAGATTAAATATACCCATGCGAAGCGATGTTTTCTTCCACTGCTACCCACTGTGCTTCCTCATAAATTACCATGGCATTGACCTATAATTCAGGCCACCCTCAAAAGAAGGACTTAAAAGCACCCACCCCCAAGGTCCTGCTAAACCATGCCCGTCAGGTCACGCCCCCTCCCACTCCGCAGCCAATAGGGATTGAAAAAATGAAGGTAAAAATAAACTTCTGTCAGCTGCATTGACTTTCTCTCAGCAACGACACACAGAAACATTAAATGAAATAGATGAAATATACCCAGGGGAAGCCGGGTCCTTCTGCTAATATATATATATATATATATATATACTTTTTTTAAGTCACCATAGATTGCATCACCACCATTAGATTGCATTTTCTATTCTCTAATGCATATCTATGCATTATAGAATACTGAATTCAGTGCATTTCAATGCGGTGTTGCCACCTACAGGCCTGTATTGGAAAATATTGTATGTCTACAGTCCAGCAGAAACTGGCTGTTATGGTGCCCGCTGCACTTGAGAACAGGGCAACATCTTTAAAGACTGGCGGACGATTGGAAAGGTTTTTTTTTTTGTCCAAATAAAAAGATGACAAAAAACAGTAAACAAAGTAGAGTAAAATCATGCTCGAGCACTACTCACATGAAAATGGTGGTTATTTACTAAAGACCGGCATTTCACATGGCAGTCTTTGTACAAATCCGCCTGGTGGAAGATCCTACCAATTTATTAAAGCTCACATGCCTATTAATAAATTTGTCACATATTCTGCTGTCTGTGCGCCACAACAGAAATTCTGCCTGGAGTAGATTTCTAGTGCAATGTGCACCAGTTTTCTGGTGCACATATTGCTAAGTGAATCCGTCCACGGACATTCTGCCTGTGGCCCTCCACCTCACACCCACCCACAGTTTGGAAAAATAGCAAGGGTGTTGGAAAAAGCTAAAATGTCGCAAATTTTGTTGCAAATCAGCACTTACAGCAAAAATGTGACTTTTAAACGGCAGATAATATTAGAACGTTAATTGACGCCCCCCACTAATTCTTAAGACCACATAAACCTATAAAACCACACACATGATATAACAATAGACAAAGAAAATCATTCATTGCTATTCACAGTGATGCCATTAGGAATGCAGAACCGGCCTAGCACACTTGTATCTTGTGTCTTAAGTGATGCAGTTAGTTGCACTTTTTTTTATAATCATTGAAAAACGTTTGCAAACTCAGATGTAAGTCGTAATTATGTCCCTAATTACAAGTGATTTTGATCACTGGTAAGAAACAGTTTTCAAAGCAACTCCTGTTTCACTATCACAAAGAGACCAGTGTACATACGTAGTTCATCCTTATAGCAGCATATATGTATGTATGGATGATCAGCCCATTCGAGCTTACATTGAAAAGTCTAAACATATCTGCTGTTTTTGGTTACTTTTTTGTGGTATTTTTTTCTGGTGATTTTTGCACACAGCACGCTTGACCACCAGCGTTTTCCTAATGGATAGAGAAGTTTTCGGCAAAACAGCTAAAAAAAATACAGGAAGGAGAAAGACAAAAAAAATTATAATCTAATGATCAAAAATGGCAGTAGCAAAAAAAAAAAAAAAAAAAAGCCGTGAGCGCCGCGGCCTTCTCTTAGCTTTTTCTAGGCCAGTGATGTCACGTTCATTGGTCTCGTGGCCTAGGAGTGGCTCAGCCCCATTCAAGTGCTAAGCACCACTTGAATGGGTCCGCAATCAGGGAGATGCGGTGCGGAACGGAGGCATGGACCGGAAGCACTACGGAATCATTCTTTTCGCACGCACTACCTTTTTGCGGTGCGGACCGTGGACCCCAGTTAAGTGAATGGGTCCACGATCCGCATGCGGCGGCCCCATGGTCGGTGCCTGTACTTTGCGGACCGCAATTTGCGGTCCTCAGCATGGGCCTGGCTGCCACACGTTCATGGGCATGAGCCCTTAGGCTGTATAGGGAACAGCCTGCCAGATCTCTGCACACTCTGATATTGCCGGAGGTTTGTAAGACTCCGTCCAGCCCCTTTTACTATAATGGGGACCGGCGGCAATATGGCCACGTTCCGCCAAATATGTTGAGAATCGGCTGGAAGAAAACCACTGCACACAGAACTTTTCTCCTGGCTGACTCTTGGCATGTTTGCCGGCAATGCCGAAATGCAATGACAGCCTGCCGGATCGCCACCGCTAGTGTGCAACTAGCCTAATCCAGTACTCTCCAAACTATAATCCAGTACTCTCTAAAATATAATCTGACACCATATAATACAGGACAATCTCTTTCTAACAAAGCAAGAACCAGCCCTGTACCACGTATAGATCCATCCATTCAGATCTGCCATTCATTGCTCCAGTTGCTCTGCTAGATTTATTTCAGGCCCAGGGGGCATGTCCTTTCTCAGGGGGCATGCCCTTTCTACTGCAGCTCTTTCCCTGTAACTGCCACAGCTTTTAACAGAAGACATGGCTGTTGACAGTTGAAGACTTAAAGGAATTTTCCAAGACTTTAACACTGATGACCTATCCTCAGGATAGGTCATCAATATCTGATCGGCGGGGTGTCTTACACCCGGGGCCTCTGCCAACTAGATGTTTGAAAAGGCAGTGGCACTTACAGTAGCTCCGCAGCCTTCTCTCAGCTTTTTATAGTGACAACATGTTCATCAGTCAAGTGACCTGGATGCAGCTCCGCTCCATAGAAGTGAATGAGACTGAGTGCAATACCAAGCATAGCCACTATACAATGTACGGCGCTGTGCTTCCTGAGCATGGAGAAGGAGCAGCAATACCTTCTCAAACAGCTGATCGGCAGGGGTCCAGGGTATCGGACCCTCACAGGCTTGAAGTCCTGGAAAACACTTTTAAACTGAGCACGTGCGACCACCTCAGTGAGTTCTAAGAACTAAGGAAAAGAACAATCAGCAGGAAGCGCTATACAGATACATTTTATTGAATAGTTCAATGACTATACAAAATTTCTAATGACATGCAATTATAACAGTATTTAGATCCAAGTTCTGGTTTGAAAACTTCTAAAATATTTTTCGTGACACAACAACTTGAAAACTTGCTGTTTTTATACCTGCCAGATGATTAGTTTATTTCTTTTATTGAAGCAATGAAGCTAGATTTTCTTGGAAACATAGAGAATGGGTGAATAAGAAACATAATGACAAATCCTAAATTGTATGTAACGCTGTACAGTCACTGAGAGAAATCACACTACATTTAGTGTTTTATTAGGAAATTGTTATTACTGTGGCTGGATAGAAGATTTTTGGCATTTTGTAGCCGGTCACAGCAGAGATCCTTGTGCTGGTACAGATAGGTGCCACACTAGTCTTATCATACCTTTCAGTTTCTTTTCTCTGAATATACAAGTAGTAACGCTAGGAAAAGAAACCTGACTCTGTTACTGCCCTGTCATTCTTGCTGACACCTATTTGCTGTAAGATTACTTATCATTGCTTCTGTTTGCAGTTACTGGGAAGTTTCACTGTTTGGAGACGTCAAGCGAAACGTAGAACTAGAGCAATTGTGTCTTACAGGTTCATTCAAAACGTCTTGTAGAGATGGGCCTCAAGATACAATGAGAAGGCAAGGTTCACATAGGCAGCCAAATTCTTGTATTCTGTTCTGCCATAGGAATGTAATACTGGAATCTGGGGCTATAATGAATAATACCGCCATTCTGCTGGATAAAATATAGCTGCATGCAGTGGTATTTTGTCCTTATTTTTTGACAAAATGTGCGATGGAGGCTTCTGCCCTTGACCTGTCAACTTAGGCTACTTTCACATCTGCGCTTTCTTTCCCACTATTGAGATCCTTCATAGTCAATACTTATAAATCAATGGCCGCCAGATGCGTTTTCTTTCATGTCAGAGAAAACGGATCCGGCACCATTGACTTGTATTGTGTTTCATGTCTTGGTCATTTCAGAGATAAAACAATTGGATCTGTTCAGAACGGATGCAGCAGGTTGTATTATATAATGGAAGCATTTTTGCTGATCCCTGCCGGATGCAGCAAAAACGCTAATGCGAAAGTAGCCTTAGGCCTTATTCACATGTCAGTGTTTTGGTCAGTGATTTCCTTCAGTGATTGTGAGCCAAAACCAGTGGTGAAGCCTCCACAGACATCAGGTATAAGGGAAAGATCTGCACCTGTTCTGTGTTTAGAGCTGCACCTGGTTTTGTCTCAAAATCACTGATGGAAATCACTGACCAAAACACTGATGTGTGAATAAGGGCTTAGCCTAACCTGTTGAATAAAAGATTTTCCTGTTTTACATGAACATACTTAAAGGGGTTTTCCGAGTTATATATATTGATGACCTATCCTCAGGATAGGTCATCAATATCAGATCGGCGGGGGTCCGACACCCGGCACCCCCGCCGATCAGCTGTTTGAAGAGGAGTCGCGCGCCGTATCAGCGCTGCCTCCTCTTCACTGTTTACATGCTGGCCATAACGGGGTAGTGGTGAGTAGGTGTAATTACACCTCACCACCCCATTCATTTCTATAGGAAGAATCGCTTCCATACAAGTCTATGGAAGCGATTCTTCCCATAGAAATGAATGTAATTACACCTACTCACCACTACCCCTGTTACGGCCAGCATGTAAACAGTGAAGAGTTCAGGTACAGCGCGCGCCTCCTCTTCAACCAGCTGATCGGCGGGGGTGCCGGGTGTTGGACCCCCGCTGATCTGATATTGATGACCTATCCTGGGGATAGCTCATCAATATATATAACTCGGAAAACCCCTTTAATTACTGTATAAATAACACATTCTACAGTTATCTAATATTTTTTGATACACATTTAGAAAGACTGGTATTTAATACGCCAGTCATTAACAAAAAAAAAAGATTGTTGTAGTGGTGTGCACAAAATTTATTACAATAAGAAAGCTTCTTAAAAAAAAATTGCCAACTGCTTGAAAAACAGAAAATGTGCTGTCTTCTTCGAGGCAAAAATGACACCATTTTGTCTTTCAACTTAGGCCTTGTTCACACATCAGTTATTTGATCAGTTATTTCCATCAGTTATTGTGAGCTAAAACCAGTTGCGGGTTAAAAGCAGAGAACAGGTGCACATCTTTTCATTATACCTTATCTCTAAGTAGGCTTTGGCTCACAGAAACTGATGGAAATAACTGATTAAATAACTGACGTGTGAACAAGGCCTTAATATGTTTGCTAAAAACATAGAGACCACACCCACTCCATAGTAACCATACCCCCTTACAGGGTCACTGAGCCATGGACACGATATCAAGAGTTTTGATCAGTGGGGATGTGAGAGCTGAGACCCCCACCGATCGCTAGAACAAAGAGACAGAAGTGCGCATATATGGCTCTCTCTCTCTCCTCGCTGCAGAGGACAGAATAGAGACCAGCCCATAGAATTTCTATTTTTTAGCCCATCTCCTACAGCAAGGAGAGAACATGATATACAAGCGCTTTTCTCTCTTCACTCTAGAGATCACTGCTGTCTCTGCGTTCAGACCCCCACAGATCAAAACTTTTGATATTTCTATATGAAATATCAAAAGTTTTATGAAAACTCATTGAGGGACATTTATTAAGCCCTTTATGCCACTATTGTGGTGTTAAAAAAAGTTACATTATGGTGCATTCTGTTGGAGAAGAGAAAAGCACTTGGTCATCTAGGGGTTTATATCATAATAGCATAATATTCTGAATGCTTGTTGTTAGTTTTATAATGAATCAAGCACAGGGTACAGCATGGTGGTCACTGTTACACATAGTGTCAGTGATAGTCACAGTATATCAGGGATGGCCAACCTGAGGCTCTCCAGCTATTTTAAAACTACAACTCCCAGCATGCCGAGACTCCCTACAGCTATCAGCCTACAGCAGGGCATGATGGGAGTTTTACTACAGCCGGAGAGACGTAGGTTGGCCGTGCCTGTAGTATTTATACACAAAGGTATAACACCCCAGAGTTACCACTCTTGGTATCTAGCTGATATCTGTGTGCTACTCTAAAAATGTCATCCTGTGCAGTAATGACATCACCAGCAGAAATGTGCATTTTATTCAGTGTTATGCAACTGTTGTAATATAATGTACCTGGTGGACCAGCAGGTGTCAGTAATACTGTGGCAGATCTAGTGTGTAGTTTTACCAGAATGGTACGTTCCTTATTCCATTCTGACCCCCTCTGCTGGAGAGAAGTAGTTTCTTCTAACTTCCTGCAGTGAGGAGGAAAAGACAGTTAAGGGAGTTTAGGCAGTTGACCCTACCCCCTGCTAGGGGAAGGAGATGTTCAGGACAGCAGAGCACCTCCAGCTCTGTTGATCCCTCAAGAATGAGTACTACAGCCTACAACAAGCTTCAAAGGAAAGCCAGACTTAATAGTAAAGCTCAGCTTAAGACAAAAATTCAGAAATCTTTATCTGCCAAGCATCTGCCAAGTATATAAAGCTGCACTTGCTGTAACATCAAGCTAAAGACTGAAGTGAATTATCTTCATGCAAATTGAGTTACTAAAACTGCGTTGGATCATCCATAAAAGTCTGGACTTCATTTCCACTAGACGACCCTCAATTATTCCTACTTAAATTGCTGTAGCCAGAGCCACCGCCTGGGGCCTATCCGTCCATCAAGGTAGGAACACCGTGACACATGCTACTAAAACATAAGTGGCCTAAACTACCCTTGGCACTCCTACACTGGGACGAGAGGCACATCACCTTAGAGGGCCCTGGAGGGGAAGGGTCGCCCCCGTAACATAACACTACTACAACCCCCGCATTCTGCATGGTTTACGACCCTCTCACACCCATCATCTTGCTGGTCAGTCAACAAATAGAAGTCCCTAGAATCTGGAATGATTAACTGGAAGACTCTAGACTCACCAGTCAGCCAGAAAAAACTCTGGCATCGGACTTTTATTTTGTCTGCATTAAACCTTACATCTCTTTCTCCTACACACACCATATGAGCACCATCATTTTTTACTTTTTTGGCTTAGGGGCAGGGCTTAGCAGAAGAGGCAGGGCTTTGTGTGCCCCCCCCCCTTCCCCGGGAATTGCTATAACTTTCGCCAGAGACTGTTGTAAGTTATAACTGGTGTCGATTTCACTTTCTGGCACAGGGCAGAGCAGAGATGCGGCTTGTTTATTAAGAAGCATCTGCCTCTTAATATATGAAGCGCTTCTCATGCCAGTGCAGGGAGATCAGGACTGGCATATGGGTGATAAATCTCCCCGTGACCCTTTACAAACGGCCAGGGTTGCCAACCGTCCAGAAATTTCTGGACAGTCCGTAAAAATAAGTGACTTTTTTCCTGTGTCTGTGAAAAAAAAATAGCTGTGTCCGTGATTTTTTTTTAGGCTAGTGGCTCTTGAGTAGATTATTTTGGTGGTAATTATCATCATTTTACAGCTCACAGTAAGAGCTGGTAATGAATTATTGTTAGTATATTGAACTGTAGCCCTGTATTGCTTATCATCTTTATCATTCATTATGGTTTTTCAATTTGTCCGTAAAAAGTGTTGGCTGTCCGTAATTTTGGGATAAATTGTCCAGAAAAATGAAAAATTCTGGTTGGCAACCCTGCAAACGGCTGACTATAAAAAAGTGACATTTATGTGCAATTGATTTATGACAGTGTTTGGCACAGGTTACTACAACTGGTACAAACACACTGATAAAGGTAGGACTTTGTGTTTTATACGTTGTCCAATGTGCTTACACAATCTATAGCGGAGTGTCTTCCTTTGATGGAAATTGTATACCTGCAAGGTTACAACTTGTGATTGATGCCTTAGGTCATGGGGCAAAAACTCAGCGCACATGTGCAGACCATATAATACACCACCTTTTGTATGGAAATCATTTAAAGAAGAACTCCCGACAAAAATTTTATTCCATGTCCTGCTAGAAATGTACATGATATAATCTGCAGTGAATGTCATTTTCTTACCAGTCTCTAAATTTTTGACTTATATCATCCTGAGGTTTCTTTGTCATGTGACCAGCAATTAGACCCACCAACTCACACATAGACTTATGTGTGGACAGGAAGTCTAATTCTCTATGTATTCCTATGAGACTGAAAGTGAGGCTCCCATAGGAATGAATAGAGCAGTTACTGGCTTTCTGTCCTGGGTCAGTTGGAGGTCAGGGAGTTGGTCACATGACCCAGCTACAATAAGATGAGAGGTTTTTACTCACAGAAACAGTCACTGATAAGAAAATGACAATCACTACAGATTATATCATGCACCTTTCTAACAGGTCGGAGAATAAAAATCTTTGCGGGAGTTCTTCTTTAACATCCAGAAGAAGGTGGAGTGTGTGGGGTTGATGTTCGGACAAATATTTTATAATCTCAATGTGACCCAATAATCTGCACTGTAATCTATATTATACGACTACATATATTTTATATTATGATGCAATCATTCAGTTAGCACTGGAAAGATGCTGAATATTTACATAAGTCTGTTTTTTCAGAGTCCGTTACATTTTCCAGTGGATTTGACTAGAAGAATTGCTCTGCATGCAGCGTTATTTTTCCCTTTAAACGAAGGATAGCATTATAATTTAATGGGATTTGTTGGGTGATGTTGGTATTTGTTGTATTACGGATCCAGCAAAGCTTTGTGTTTCCATATATGTGTTTCCCGTGCAGCTAAGGGCTCAGCTAACACATGAGAGCGGCAAACCTGCTCTAATAGCCCGGACCGGTATGTAAGTGGTTATAGAGGGAGAAGACTCCCTCTATATCCCATCAGCACCCCGCAATCTCATTTGTAAGTCCCAGGCCTGCCTCTAGCATATCCCAGCAGGCTATGCCTCTCTGGCGCAGCACTGAAATTAAAATGCAATGCACTATAGCAATGTTGCAATGTGTTTCAGAAGCGATCAAATTATTGCCTATTATAGTCCCCTTGTGGGACTATTAAATGGTTAAAAAAAAGTACAAAATGTATAAAAAAAATTCCGATTAAAAAGAACATTGGAAAAATTTGCTGCACATTTGGTATTGCCGCATCCGTAATGACTCGCACTATGCTAATATCATTATCATTAAATTGTCCTGTACGGTGAACACTGTAAAAAAAACAACAAATAAACCTCCTAATTGCTGCTTTTTGCTTAGGCCTCTTTCACACTAGCGGCAGCACAGATCCGGCAGGTGAAGGGTGCCGCCGGATCCGTGCTGCCGCAGGGACATGTGTGGGGCTGGAACTGCGCTCCGGCCCCACACATGTCACACAGTACATACACACACACACAGACATATACATATACATACTTACATGCTTCCGGCAGGTCTCCACAGCGCAGGAGGAGCAGGACGGCGCGCACATAGGACAATTCCCCACAGCGCCCTCTGCTGGGCGCCGGGTGGAATCGTCCTACGTGTGCGCTGTCCTGCTCCTGCTGCGCTGTGGAGACCTGCCGGGAGCATGTAAGTATGTATGTGTATTTGTATGTGTATATGTCTGTGTATGTTTATGTTTATGTCTGTATGTGTGTATGTATATATGTGTCACGAGTGGGCTTGCGTCTGGTATCAGACGTTCTGCACCGCTTTCAAAAGTGACATAATTTGACATGTTTTCCCCTTGGTTTGGTTGCTGTTTACCACACCCCTTCCCCTCAGCTGTTGTAGGTGAGGTAATTTTCTCTCCTCTATTTATTCCTTCATTTCCCAGTATTCACTGTGGTTTATACTTTCTGCTGACTTAGTTGTTTGGAGCTGTTCTTGGCTGAGATCCAGTTGCTGCTATTTCTGCATAAAGATAAGTGTCATTTTCTCTATTGTGTTTATCCGTTGTTTAGAGTCTCCTATTCCTCCGCCCTGTTGGAGGAATGGGTTGACTCCTTCCCCTATCACTAACTACAGGGTCAGTTAGAAATTAGGTTCCTGTGTATGAACTCTCCTACCACTAAGGCCTGTTCATACTTGTAGTCAGCCAGGGCCTAGTCTCAGGGATTCCTGCAGGAGGTGACCATTTCCCTTCTCCGGTCTGTACTCTTCCCTCTTACGCTTGGTCTGGCTATACCCTCCACACCAGAGCGTGACAATATGTGTGCAGGTGACGGATCCTTCATGAACTCCATTGAAAGTCAATGGAGGACTGATCCGTTCACCATTGTGTCACACCAAACGGATCCGTCCCCATTGACTTTCATTGGGGGTCATGACGGATCCGTCTTGGTGTGGATGCCTGGACCGGAGAGCAAACCGCAGCATGCTGCGGTTTGCTCTCCGGTCTGAAGACGGAAGAGAATGCTTTTAGGAGCATTCCGTTGTCTTCAGTTCAGTTTTGTCCCCATTGACAATGAATGGGGACAAAACTGAAGCGTTTTATTCCGGTATTGAGCCCCTATGACGGAACTCAATACCGGAATTATAAAACGCTAGTGTGAAAGTAGCCTTAGTCTCCACCAAAAATCTGAATAAAAAGCAATCAAAAAATGTTATTTACCCCAAAATGATACCCATGAAAACTACACACAGCTCTTTAGAAAGAAAAAAAAAGTTATTCTTTTGAAAAAGGTTTTTATTGCAGGTATTGCTGTTTTTTTCTATCTCCCTCCAAGAAAGAGTTAGGGCTCATGCACGAACGTATTTTCTTTCCGTGTCCGTTCCGTTTTTTTGCGGACCATATGCGGATCCATTCATTTCAACAGGTCAGCAAAAAAAACGGAAAGGTACTCCGTATGCATTCCGTTTCCGTATGTCCGTATTTCCGTTCCGCAAAAAAATAGAACATGTCCTATTATTGTCTGCATTACGGACAAGGATAGTAATGTTCTATTAGGGGCCAGCTGTTCCGTTCCGCAAAATACAGAATGCACACAAATGTCATCTGTATTTTTTGCGGATGTTTTTTCTGACCGCAAAATACATACGGTCATGTGCATGAGGCCTTATAAAAGTTGATCAGTAAGTTAGTCTACTTTCAGACTAGCTGCAGTCTTCACCCTTCTGCCGCTAATGCACGCAAACTATAATGGTTGCAGGCCACAGTTCCAGCTGCAGCATGGCAAACATGCCGAGAGGCAGCCAGAATAAAGCTACGACATGCATTAGCGGCAGCACGATCCGGCAGGCTGTTCACCCGCCGGATCAGCCAGCTGGAGAAGGCTACCGCTAATGTGAAAGCAGCCTTATGTGTACTCCAAAAAGGCACCATTAACCCCTTTGCGCATTATGACGTACAGTTACATCATAATGCCTCAGGGGATGTATGGAGAGGGCCTCTGCAGTGGGCCCACGCCATACACGGCGGGTACCGGCTGTATCATGACAATAAGTGGCGATCACAGTACTTGTGAGTGAAGGCAGAGGGATGCAGATCCCCCTGCCTTTCAATCGGAGCCCCTGCAGTGAAATCGCGGGTCTCTGATTGGTTACCATGGCAGCCTGGATGCTGCTGAAGCTATCCAGGCCTGCCATTGCTTTCTCCATACTGAGCTATGCACGAGCTATATCTCAGAATGGAGAGTGTAGAAACCCAATTCACCCTAATAGATCTCTATAGTCATAAAAAAAATTTTTTAAAAAAAACAATATATTAAAAGTTTAAATCTCCCCCTTTCCCACTTGTACATATAAAAATAAATAAACAATAAAAAATAAAGATATTAGGTATCGCTGCATCTGAAAAACAAAGTTTGGTATCACCTCATTCGTATTGAGCCGTAGAGTAAGGACGTCAGGTCATTTTTAGCACAAAGTGAACGCTGTGATGTCAAAACCCTAAAAACCTTGGCGGAATTATTTTTTTTTTTAATTTTGCCACACAGTTTTTTTTTCCCGTTTTCTAATATGAGATATGGTAAATGAAATGGTGGCTTTAAAAAAATGCATCTTGTCCCACAAAAATTAAGCCCTCATATAGCTATGTGAACGGAAAAATAAAAAAGTTATGGTTTTTGGAACACGGAAAAGAGAAAAATCCAAAATGCAATAATAAAAATAGGCCTCAACACCAAAGGGTTAAAAACCACAACTTGTCCCACAAAAAACAAGCCCTCATTCGGCTATAGAGGCGGGGGAAAAAAAGCTCTTGAAGAGCAATGAAAAAAGGAAAAAAAAATTACTTGGTCAGTAAGGCCCAAAACAGGCTGGTCACTAAGGGGTTAAAGCCTTAAGACACCTTTGCAATTGTTTTGTGTTGATAGGCTGATTAGAGTGTGACACATTGGGGGAGATATATAAAGACTGGCGGATCTGTGCCCTGCCATGCGCCAGAAACTGAGGTCTATGCCAGCTACAGGCTGGCGTAGACTTCAGCAATAATTTCCGCCACTTTCTGGTGAAAGTTATAGTACACGTGGTTACGATGCAGGGCCACGCCCCCCTCCGCTAAGCCAGGAACCTTTTTTCAAACTTCTTTTCCAAAGTGCTGAGAAGCTTAAAAGGTCACAAATTATGGCGCACACATGCCGTGCGCCATAATATGCAACCTATTTATGCCACAATTGTGACTTATAGGCCCTTCATGAGTCTATAAGATTAAAATTTTTCACTATATTCTAATTTTATGATAAACTGACTTTCGGGCTTTCACTAGCTGTAAGCCATAATCATCAACATTAAAGGGGTTGTCCAAGTTATTTTTTTGTTCTTTATATGTTTCTAACTTGTCAGGTATAACAACTTTCCCATATACTTTGTGTTTCTAAAGCTGCTGGTTTCTCAGAGTTGACTGAGGGTGATATGACCTGTGATGTCACCTTATCTCCCTGGTCTGTGATGTTTCGCGTACAAGCCTCAGAGTTCAGATAACAGTCTGTACACGAGACGTCACTGGCCACGCCCCCTTTCTTTGCCGGGCTGCTATCTGCTCTCTCCCTGGATTCCTTCAGATAAAACATTAACCCCTTCAGCCAGAACACACTGAGGGCTCAAGGCTTTACAACAAATAGAAGCTGCAGCAGTGAGAGGAGACAAATGCTGGGCAAGGAGCTATAGAGGAATTGTACAAGAACAGGTAGGGAGAATTTCCTGTGTGTATGAGCAGTGTCATTGTACAGCTGGGACTTGTAGTCCTACAAATATAACATGCTGCTGAGTATCCCAGCAGGGGCAGACATGTCACTCAGCACTTGTATTCACTGCCTTTGCAGAGAAGGGGGGAGGGGCAGAGATTGTTATTACTGCATGTAAACAAAGGCCAGAAGAGAACCAGGGAAATAGATTTTTTGCCTAAAACTTGCTGAACTTAGTTATATATTGCTACCCATCAGATTTACAGTGCTATATTTTTTTTTCCATAACTTGGATAACCCCTTTAAGGCCTCATGCACACGACCATGTGCCCGCCATCTGCGTACGCAACCCATTCACTTGAATGGAGTCCGGAATCCGCATCCGACGGTCCGCACTATGTAGAGGCACGGACAGAAAACCTATGGAAGCACTCTATAGTGGGCTTCCAAACCATGCCTCTGTTCCACTACGTATCTTCCAGATTGCAGACCCATTCAAGCTTTTTGCAGGCCGCATTATGGGCACGCTGGCATATGTTCGTGCATAAGCCCTTAAAGAAATAAGCACTTGAAATAGATCACTCTGTATGCAATGAATCTATATAATATATGAGTTTCACTTTTTTAATTGAATTACTGACAGGAGCGTAACTACCATAGCAGCAGACCATGTGACTGCTATGGGGCCCAGGGCAAGAGGGGGCCCAGTCTTAGCTGGGATTATCTCCTCTTCTACTGGGGGTGAAAACTTGGTCAGGACTCTAGGCTCTAAAGCAGGGGTTCTCAACTCCAGTCCTCAGGGCCCACCTGCCGGTCATGTTTACAGGATTGCCTTAGTATTGAACGTTTGGCTGCGTTCTCATACCGGAGAGCAGCAAGCTGCGGTTTTCTTTCCGTCATGCGATGTGGAGCAAGACGGATCTGTCATGATCCACAATGCAAGTCAATAGGGATGGATCCATTTAACTCTGACACAATCTAACACAATAGAAAACGGATCCACCCCCCATTGACTTTCAGTGGAGTTCATGACGGATCAGTCTTGGCAATTTTAAAGATAATACAACAGGATCCGTTCATAATGGATGCAGATGGTTGTATCCCTGCCGGATCAGGCAACACAAGTGTGAAAGTAGCCTAAGAGGCACATCTCTGGCACTCAGAAACTGAAATCTACACCAGCAAGTGGTTGGTGTAGACTTGGGCCGTAATTTGTGACAGTTTCTGGTGTAAATAATAGTAAATCTGGCAGGCGGCGGAGACCTCGTCCCTCCAACAAAGCCCTACTCCCTATTCTCAGAGAAGCACTAAAAGTCATAAAGCATAGCACAATTATGGTATGCTCCGCAATTTGCTTCTTTGTAATACCAGGTTTGTGGTGTGAAAGCACTGTTAAATCTCCCCCTATATAAGGGATCAGCAACCTCCGGCACTCCAGCTGTTCACAAACCACAACTCCCAGAATCCTCCTTTCACTTCTATAGGAGTTACAAGAACAGCCAAGGAAATGTGCATGCTGGGAGTTGTAGTTTCACAGCAGCTAGAGTGCTGAAAATTGCTGATCTCTGCCCTATATTATTATCTGTTAATCAGGGGCGTTGCTAGGCTAAAAAATTTGGGGCCTGGGCCCCTGATGTTTTCTCCTAGGCCCCGAATGTCCTGCCTGTTAGACAGATACAATTGAATTGCCGTCCTCAGGACTGCAGTACAATTGAATCTAACAGACAGCAAGACATATAGCAAGATATGACTGTGACATCATCGCAGGTCCTTTTCAACCCCTGTCTTCTAAACTGAAGAGGAGAATTGTGAGGAAGAAGCTGCAGTGAGCTCTGCTACATCAGAAGAGGTAAGTTATTTAACTGGGTCTGTATGTTAGGGCAGAAGGGAGGGATGTTATCATGGGACTGTGTGTTGGAGGTTATTTGGGCAGGGTTCTGTTAGGGTACTTTCACACCTGCGGCATGGGACTCCGGCAGGCTGTTAGGATCCATGCTGCCACAGGTGCACGTGTGGGGCCGGAACTACACTCCGGCCCCATTCACTGTAATGGGGGGCAGGCCACGGATCCGGCTGCAGCACTGTAACCCCCGCCGAGAGGCAGCCGGAACAAAAGTACAGCATGTACTTTTATTCCGGCCACCTCTCGGCAGGGTTTGCCATGCTGCGGCTGGATCTGCGGCCCGCCCCCATTACAGTGAATGGGGCCGGAGCGTATTTCCGGCCCCACATGTGCACCTGCTGCAGCACGGATCTGGCGGGCTGTTTACCCACCGGAACAGAGTCCCCTGCCGCAGGTGTGAAACTAGCCTTAGGCTATTTTCACACTTGCGTTGTAAGGGTCCGTTTGTGAGATCCGTCACAGGCTCTCATAAACGGTCTAAAACTGATCAGTTTTGTCCTAATGCATTCTGAATGGAAAAGGATCCGTTCACAATGCATCAGTTTTGCTTCAGTTCAGTCTCCATTACGTTTTGGAGGCGGACACTAAAACGCTGCTTGCTGATCCAAACTGCCTATTTAAAAAATAATACAACCGGATCAGTTCAGAACGGATGCAGACATTTGTATTATCACGACGGAAGCGGTTTTACTGATCCATGACAGATCCAGCAAAAACGCTGGTGTGAAAGTAGCCTTATTTACATTGGACTGTGGAGTGGAGTGATGTTATTTACATGGGACTGCATGTTGGAGGTGGCTCAGGGCAGGTTTATGTTGTTTACATGGGACTGTATGTTGAAGGCGGCTGTCGGAGGGAGTAAAATTTACATAGGACTGTATGTTGATGCTATGGGAATTATGTTATTTACATGGGGCTGTATTTGGAGGGGGCTGTAGATAGAGAGGGATACTATTTACATGGGACTGTATATTGGAGGGGACTGTAGAGATGGTGTGATGTTATTTACACAGGACTTTACTGCGGAGGGAGGGAAATAGCTTTATTTACATGGGACTGTATGGTGGAGGGGCTGAGGAATTATAATTTTTGAGGACACTAAAGGGAGGAATATAACTACAGCAGGCACTTCAGGGGCACTGTAGGGGTATTATAAATCCAGGGGACATTAGGCATTCTTATTACTATTGGGGACTCTATAGGAGGGACTTATAGATTCGCGTTATTTCTAATAAGAGCACTATGGGGGCATTATTACTACTGAGTGGTCTGTAGAGAGCTTTATTACCACTGGGGGAACAATAGGGAGCCCTATTAATACTGGGGGCTCTGTGAGGGCATTATTCATACTGGAGGACTCTTCTAGTAATGGGGATCTTGGGGAGCATTATCAGTGCTGGGGTCACTATAGGGTGCAGTGTTACTAATGAGGGAATTACTATTGGTAGGGCTATTACTACGGGGGGCACTATTATTTCTCCAAGATAGTATTTGGAGGTTTTGGGGGGCTGCAAAATGTATAGGTAATCCTTTGAGAAATAATAAGACATAACTTTTAATATCCATAATTAAAATAATAGTCCCTGGATATAACAATAACAATTATACATAGAGAGAGTGGTAAGAAAGAAAGAACGCTGCACGGCGGCAGCCTAGATAAACCGGTTGTCCTACCACTCTGAAGACAGGTTCCGTAGATTCCACGGGTACAGGAGATGAAGGAACAAGCCCTAAGTCCCCAACCTGTTCTAACCAAAGGGAACCGGACGACGGGGTATGGGACCACTGTCCCTAGTGTAGCCCTAAGGGGGGTGCTAACCTGGCCCTGACATCCTAACCACGGAGCACCCGCCCTGATAAGAACGACCCCGTCCGGAACCTTTCCCTGGGTAAAATACCCTAGTGCAGCCCTATTCCTCACACTACCCACAATTCCCTACATGCATGTTTCATAATACATAATCATCAGGGGAAATACAGGGTGAGTGAGTAAGGTAAATAAGTGAGAGGAGACCGTGGGGTATGGTTATATCCCCCTTCTGTTGTCAGCTTGTGGCCTCCTCAAACAGATAACCCGCCTGTGTGATATACGGGCTAGGTAATGCTTGCAGGGCGTGTGGAGGTCTAACGAGGCATGTAGTCACTGATAACAGCTCATGTCTCTTTACAAGGGCCACGGCACGACAGGGATGATGACTGACCTGTAAGGGATGAACGCGCCGAGACCAAGTTTTTAAAAGCTCTCAGCCGATTGGAAACGAGATTCGGCTAAGAGCTCCGGCGTGATGACTCGGAGTATGACGTCATCACGCCGTGCGCCGCAACTTGGCGCATGCGCAGCGCGGTCAGAGGGATCGCTAGGCAACAGGGTCCTTGTCAGCGACCCTCCGGCCAATGAGTGCCCGTATGATCACCGGCGCTAGAATAAGGTATCTGCGGCAAGGATCAAAATAAATGATACCGGCTAGGCTTGGTGGCTTAAACTTACAATGGGATGCTAGTCAATATTCCCAAGTGTTATGGTATTATAATAACCTGAGAACATATATACTGAATATAATGCCAGAACCTAATCCATGATGGCACTTTTGGTCGCCCATGGACAAGGACATAATGTGTCTAAGATAAACACAGTATCAACAGGTAACACTGCCTGTGAGACAGTAGTCATAATGCGTATGATCACCGGCGCTAGAATTAGGTATCTGCGGCAAGGATCAAAATAAATGATACCGGCTAGGCTTGGTGGCTTAAACTTACAATGGGATGCTCGTCAATAATCCCAAGTGTTATGGTATTATAATAACTTGAGAACATATATACTGAATATAATGCCAGAACCTAATCCATGATGGCACTTTTGGTCGCCCATGGACAAGGACATAATGTGTCTAAGATAAACACAGTATCAACAGGTAACTGCCTGTGAGACAGTAGTCATAATGCAAGGAATAGTAATATGTGAAGAATCCACCCTGGCAGAAGGAAAGTTATCAATGCTCAGGAAAGGTTAACTCCAAAATGCTAAAGTATATGTGTCTAAATGAAACAGCTAAAATTAAGCTGCTCATTCAGGCCACCGGGGGACACTGTTTTTAGTAGAAAAATCCACCGGGTCTCATGTTGTAAGAGTATACGATCCCAATTGCCCCCTCTCATGGGTGGTTTTACCGTTTCAATCCCTATAGCTTTTATACATTTGGGATTTCCCTGGTGGTGATCTAACACATGTCTGGCTACTGCTGTGTCACGTTGGTTCTCAATGTCACATAGATGTTCTGCTATGCGACGGCGTAGCTCACGTCTGGTCTTCCCTATATATTCCAAACTACAGTCACATGTTATTTTATAAATCACACCTTGGGTGCGGCAATTGATGAAACCCTTAATCTGAAAGGTGCGTTGTAGGTTTTTAAAAAAAGTTTTGCCACTCTGGATGGTACTACACGCTACACACCCGCTGCATCTGAAACAGCCTTTTGGTTCGCGACTCAGCCATGTTTCTTGTCGTGCAGGGGTGTAGTGGCTTTGTACTAACAGGTCACGTATACTGTTGCCCCTTCTAAATGTAATCTGAGGGTAATCGTGGATCACCTCACGGATATCTGGGTCCATGAGTAGAATGGGCCAATGTTCACTCAATATATCCCGTACCTGCTGAGTGGCCCCGTCAAAGGTGGAGATAAGTCTCACTTTTTGTTCCACAGTTGGCCTACCCTTAGGGGTCAAAAGTTCAGTACGATTGGTAGCAAGGGCGGATTGATAGGCCGTGCGTAAGGATCGGTCAGGGTAGCCTCTTATATGAAACCTATCCCTTAAAGCTACCGCCTGTTTCACAAATTCCCCTTTTTCCGAGCAGTTGCGCCGAAGACGCAGATATTGTCCCCGCGGTATACCCTTTTTGAGGCAAGTGGGGTGACTGCTGCTCCAATGAAGAAGGGAATTTGTGGATGTGGGCTTTCTGTAGATAGTCGTAACCAAATCTCCATTTGGCTTTTTGGAAATCTGAATGTCCAAAAATGGAAGCTGAGATGTATTTGATTCATGGGTGAATCTAAGCCCGATTGTATTGATGTTTAAAGTTTCAACAAAATCACTGAATGTCTGTTGGGTACTGTTCCAGATGATGAAAATGTCATCTATGTACCGGGCCCAGAGAAGAATAGACCCGGTACATAGTGACATCGCATCATCGAAGACCATGGTTGCCTCCCACCAGCCCAGGAGCAAATTTGCGTACGATGGCGCACAAGAACAGCCCATGGCTGTGCCCCTGAGCTGGTGGTAAAGCCTTCCATTAAACAGGAAAAAATTATGGGTCAACAGAAAACGAAGTAGTTTGAGGATGAAGATGTTGTGCTGACGAAACTGCACTCCCCTCATACTCAAAAAGTATTCCACTGCTTGTAGGCCAGAGTCATGAGGTATTGATGAATAAAGTGCTTCAACATCCACACTACATAAAAGAGACCCACTATCCACGCTGACACCCTCAAGTCTCTTAAGTAGATCCATAGTGTCCCTTGTGTGTGACGGTAGGGATAGTACAAATGGCATAAGGATCTTATCAATGTATACTCCCAGGTTTTGGCACAAACTACCAATCCCTGAAACGATGGGCCTGCCTTTCAGGGGTCTCAAGCCCTTATGAATTTTGGGCAGGCAGTAAAAGGTAGCTGTGACCGGAAACCTGGGGTATAAAAACTCAAACTCCTCCATCGAAATCAACTTGTCTGAAAGGGCCTCTGATAAGATATCCCTTAACTCCTTCAAATAGATCTCTGTAGGATTAGATGGGAGAATAGAATAGTTTGACCTATCCATAAGGATACTTTCACACATTTTTTTATAATCGATGGAGTCCAGGATCACGACATTTCCTCCTTTGTCGGACGGCTTTATAATAACCGACAAGTCATCTTTGAGGGAGGAAATAGCCGCCCTCTCCTCCATGGTGCAGTTAGAGGATGAATGTCTAGGTTGGAGTTTATTGAGATCGGATGTGACCAGTTGAAAGAAGACATCTAAACATGAGATGTCTCCCTGTGGTGGCATTCGTGTGCTTTTGTTATGTAGAGACGTGAAGGGGCCCTCACCCATGTTTTGTTTATCCTCCTCGCCGATGCTCTGTAAAAGTCGAACGTCGGCGAGCAGGTCATTGGGGATACCCAGATCGAGGCATTGTCGCTTATCTTTATTTTTGAAGAATTTATGCCATCTGAGTCTGCGTAGAAAAGATGTAAATCTTTGGTCCATGTGAACATATCAAAGCGTCGGGTGGGAACAAACGATAAACCCTTGCTAAGGACTGCCATTTCTGCCTCACTAAGTTGTCTATTAGATAAATTGATTATTTCTGGGCCTGTGGGTCCTTCAGATAGGAGCGGTTCCTCAGTGGGTATGTAAGGCCCTGTTCTAAAAAATTAGACGGGCCACTCTGGTAACCCCGGCCTCTACCCCCCCTTCCCCTACCTCTTCTATTGGGGGTCCTGATTTTTGTTTTTGAAAGGCCTAAGGTTTGTTCCCGCTCGTTATCCGAAAGGTCAGTCTCTGTGGTAGATAAATCTGAGACTGTATCCTTTGCTGGTGGTCTGTCCCGGAGAACCAGATAGGCTTTGTTCTCCTTGAATTCACCAAGATCTTTGTTAAACTGTCTGTGTTTTCTTTCACGGAGAAAATACTGAAATTTCTCTATTGAAGTTTGTAATTGTTTTTCTTTATTGATGAATTCTGAATCTTCAGAGAATGTCTTGGTGATTTCAATCTGAGCCGTTAGTTTGTTACTGAGGTTCTCCAGATTAATCTTTTCTTCCTCTAATAGGAGTGACATAAACTGAAGTGAACAGTTAGTGGCCAATTGTTCCCAGCGGGAGTTGAAACCGGAACTCCTTGGTTTACTGACCGGAGTCAGTGAGATCCTAAGGCCTCTGGGAACAATGCCGTGTTTAATATAACTATACAGGCTCTGGACTTCCCACCAGCTAGATGAATGCTCTCTATATAATTTGTTGAGCTCCCTGAATGCTATTTTGAAGGAGGGGGTGAATTTCTTCTGGATATATGTTTTGTCAGAGAACACCTCCTTAGCTTCGTGGAGCCACGTTTCTGTGTTTAACCCACCTGCCAAAAAGCCTGCCATACCAGAATAAATTTCACAAATAACAAGAAAATAACCAAGGTGAATTGAATAGTATTAGGACTACAGTTTAGAGTAATGCAACATGTATAGGTAATCCTTTGAGAAATAATAAGAATTTGGAGGTTTTGGGGGGCACAGCGAGCAGCAGGATAAGGCTATGGGGACTCCAGGTTGGGGGATGATGATAGAAATGTGAGGAAGCTAAGATGTCTGTGTGTCACACTCTGCAGAGACGAGGAGTGGCTGAGAGAAGTTGTCCAGGCCAAATGGTGAAGATGATGACAGAGAAGATCTACATCAGAGGAGACGTCACCTGGGAGGCCCTGGATGTGAGGTATGTTCTCCTGTTGGGGAGAGGGTCGACTTAGAGAATTGGGCCATATTCATTAGGGCTTGGGCCCCGGATCTTTTGAGACCCTAGCAATGCCCCTGACTGTTAATATTTAACTGCAAACATATTAAAACATCTTAGTAGTTGCTGCATGTTCAAACTGCATTCTGTAGATTCACCACTAGATGTCCTCAAAAGCAACTAAAGTGCAAATACGGTATATTGTTAACCCTTTTTGGTTATGCATTTTCGTTTTGCACTCCCTGCCTTCAAACAGCCATAACGCTTTTATTTTTCTGTTCACATAGCTGTATGAGGGCTTGTTTTTTGCGGGACAAGTTGTACTTTCCAACGCCACCATTTAATATTGCGTATGGTGTAGTGGGAAGCGGGAAAAAAATTCCAAATCAGGTGAAATTGCAAAAAAACGCTATTCCGCTACAGTTCTACGGGTTTCTTATTTACAGCGTTCAATGTGCATTAAAACTGAACCATTACTTTCATTCTACTGGTCAGTACGAATCCGGCAATACCTAATATGTATAGTTTTTCCTGCGTTTTGATAGTAAAATAATTAGAAAGTTGCCCTTTTTTTTTTTCCTTGTCATATCTTGACCCCTATAACTTTTTGGTATTTATGTGTACGGAGCTGTATGGGGGCTCACTTTTTGCGGGGCGATCTGAAGTTTTTATTGATACCATTCTGGGGTGTGTATGACTTTTTGATCGGTCACGGTGATACCCATGATGTCTATATTTATTGTTATTTAGGTATTTATTTTTTAATTATACGGAAAGGAGGGTGATTTGAACTTTTATATCTTTTTTATTTTTTATATATTTTTTAACATTTTTTTAAATTTTTTTTTGACTATTTGAAAGGTCAAATATGAGCTGATATATTGTGGCTTTTTTTTTCTTTATGAGCAATCAGGGATTTTCTAGACTCAGATAAATCCAAGAATTGCTCATCTCTTATCCATCTAGTGGCCAGAATAAGAATTGCACTTTGAAAACTGTAATCCTCACCAGCGAGGATTACAGTTTTCATATGGTGTACAGACACCCCGATTGGCCACACGGGGTGTCTGTACACCACCCAGAAGCGAACGCTTCCGGGTTCAGACGCAACTAGATGCCGTGATCACGGCATCTAACCGCCCAGCAAGACGCCGCCGATCAAGTAAGTAGCGGCAAGTCTCTGCTGTTAGAAACAGCAGAGACTTGCCGGCCATGACGCCCGCCGCACTTGCGAGCGGGCACCATGTGCCCACATCGCCCCAGCGCCGTACATGTATGGCGCTGGGAGTGTAAGGGTTAAAGGAACACTAAACATAAAGGTCCTGATTTATCAAACTGGTTTTGTCTTTATTTTGTAGTTAAATGCAATTTTTCTGTCATTTTACTTATGAGACAAATGTATCAATAGTCTGCAGCAGACTGATATTACCGTATATTTTGCGCCTGCTAAGTCAGCTTCAGAAATCCAGATGTTTTGTGGGGGTTCCTATGGGGTATTTGGCCTTATTTATTACAGAGATAGTTTCAAAAAATTGTCTCAACTGCCCTCCACTCCTGACCTGCTGTAGCAGGTGAAAATAAGTCACAATATGATAGCTTGCCTATCAATTTAAAGAGAGTCTGTCACCACTGTATGACCATATACAGCGCTTACATGGCTATGTTGCACATCTACACAGCTGCTCTGTCTTCTTTCATGGTTACTCCTCCCCAGCCTCTGCCTCCCCTCCTATTCCCTTGTGTCATACAAGGAGGAGGGGCAACCATGAAAGAAAGCAGAGCAGCCTGGGCTCCTACACACTGAACCCCCGCCCCTGGGCACTTTCGAGTGCTCATTTGAATATGAATTAAACAGCATTTTTCCTGCATCTGCAAGTCTAAAGAAAATAACAAAGGTTCCACTACATTCATGTGTAGATATGCTAAAGAGCCATGTAAGAGCTGTATATGGTCATATAGTGGTGACAGGGGCAATTTTGCGGAATAGATATGGCCCCATTCATTTCTATTGCCGGCATTAGATCGCGCACAGCCGCGGCCCGGCGAAAAAATATAGAACATGTCCTATTCTTGTCCGCAATAGTGAATAGGAGGGCTGATTTCTTGGAGGAGAGACTGTCAGTACTTTTAACTGGCAGGTGCCCATCAACCAGCATTCCTGCTCAGTAAGATTGTGTCTACATGATGTGATTTTCACAAAAAAGCAGCATTTTGCCACAATATTTAGGCAAACCTTACTGACCAAGAGTGCTGATTGGATGAGTACATATCAGTCTTTCTACAGTAACTATTGTGTAGTGTAAAAGAGTGCCTGTATATGTAAAAGTGTATATGTAAAACAGTGTGTACTGTAAAAGTACAGTAGTGTGTAAAAGTGTGCCTGCATAGGGAGACATATGCAATTTACAAGTGTGCCTGCATATGAACTACCATATTTTTCACTTTATAAGACGCACTTTTTTTCCCCAAAAGTAGGGGAAAAATGGCTGTGCATCTTATAAAGCGAATACTAGTGAACGCTTCCATTATGGAAGTGCTCACTAGTATGTATAAGGTGCCGGGAGCGGGGAAACATACTCTCCTGTGCTGCAGCTCCGCTCCGGGTCCGGCGCTCCTCTGTCTTTTCCTGGCGGCGCTGCACTGTTCTGACCGCGTACTGCGTCAGGACGTAGTGCACATACTCTGACCTGACGCTGCATGCAGTCAGGTGACAGTGCAGCGCGGGCAGAGAAGACAGAGGAGCGCTGGACCCGGAGCTGAGCCGTGGAGCAGGAGAGGTGAGAGAGTTTTTTTATTTTATTCTGATGGGGCTGATCTGAGGTCTGATGGGGGCACAGTGGGCTGATCTAAGATATGATGGGGGCTGTGTGGGCTGATATGGGGGCACAGTGGGCTGATCTGAGGTATGATGGGGGCTGAGTGGGCTGATATAGGGGCTGAGTGGGCTGATTTGAAGTCTGATGGGGGCTGAGTAGGCTGATCTGAGGTCTGATGTGATATCCTGAAATTTATGGGGGGTCTGATATGAGGTCTGATGAAAAATATTTTTTTTCTTTTCCTACTCTAAAATCTGGGGTGCGTCTTATCATCGGGTGCATCTTATAAAGCAAAAATACGGTATGTGTGTTAAGCTGGGGCTACATGGTGACTTTGGCCCAAGATGCATGTTGTGCAGCCAAAGATTTCAGAAACACAATTCTACATCATAACTAGTGAAAGTGAAAGGGCTAGTCGGCTAACAATTGCGAAAATTCAAACCTGTTGGATTTCTTGAGACTATCAGCATTTGTTTGCAGCAACTAGCAGGTCTAGTCAAGTCTACTAACTGGAGGGCAACTAAAGTACGGGGGGAGTTGCAGAGAGCGATGAGGAGAAAGCAAAGCTACTAAATATCTTTTTCTCCACTGTATTCACTGAGGAAAATAAAATGTCAGATGAAATGCAGAATATAAAAGTAAATTCCCCTTTAAAAGTGCCCTGTCTGACCCAGGAAGAAGTACAGGGCCGTCTTAAAAAGATTAAAATAGACAAATTTCCAGAGCCGGATGGCATACACCCCCGTATCCTAAGAGAATTAGGTAGAAATCAAGTTTATTAGGTTTTCAAGAAGTTTTCAATTATGAAACAAGAATACAGAGAACATAATCTTTCAGCAAAAACAATAGGCCGCACAGGGCCAGCAGTAATCCTTAGGTCTAAAATTACTGAGAAGGTAGCAAAACGTTAGACGCTATCTAAGACAATCATCAGCTGAAGCTATCCATGCATTAATTAAGAGAAGAAAAAAATTAAAAAATAAAAAGGTTAGGGATTAGAGGAGAAGGAGACGTTACAAAGGAGAGAAAGGAATGGAAGGAAACAAGAGGTTTGGGGAGAAGCCATACGAGGAAGGTCGAACTCAACCCAGTCGTCCCTCAAGTAAGGTAACGAGCGAGTCTCCCGCGTTCTCTGAAGTGGAACCACACTGACCAGGTCTTGTCAATTTGTGCTCCTCTGCCATGAGCCTCGCCCATCAAACTCTCCATTCTGTATATATGTGTCAGCTCAATGAGCCAATCCTGTACAGAGGGAGCTACGTCTGATTTCCAGAATCGCGGCAGGACAGTCCGTGCTGCCGCCAAGAAGTGCCTTAGGAGGCCTCGTTTGATAGTCTTCAGGGGCCCAGGAATCATGGAGAGGAGCGCCATCTGCGGGGATGGAGTAACCTGTGCACCCGACATCTCAGAATAAATAGAAAAAATGGATTGCCAAAAGGGTTGTATACGGGGGCAAGACCACCAAATGTGGAGCATGTTGCCTATTCCCCAGCCACAGCGCCAGCAACAGTCGGGTACCTCAGGAAACCACCGATGAAGAAGGTCCGGGCATCTGTACCAGCGAGTCAAGATCTTGAAGTTCTTTTCTTGGGCCGAGCAGGGAAGCGGCATCTTGTGCGTCAAAATGAAGCACTTTCGCCAGTCGCTGTCGGACAGCGGACCCAGGTCCTCCTCCCATGCTCCAACATAGGACAGCAGAGGGTTATTGACACAGGAGAGAAGGTTTCGGTACAGCTGAGAGATAATATGTGCAGGCGGGCTATGCTGAAGAAGCAACGACTCCAGAGCAGTTGGCGTGGAGCAGACGATGCCCTGAGGATAGGGCTTTGAAAGGTAAGTCTTGAGTTGAGCATATTCGAACCACGACAGGTGTCCCCCTGGGGCACTCGCCTGCAACTGAGCAAAGGACTGGAGCGCCATCTGGCCCTTGAATACCTCATGCAGCCTGCCCCCCCCAAGACGCGACCAGACCAGAAAGGAATCCCTACCAACAGTGGGAGGGAATGCTGGGTCGTCGAATAGAGGGCTCATCCTTCCTGGACGTCTAGAAATCCCCCCTGCTCTCAAGGCATGGTCCCAGAACCGTAGGAACTGAGTTGTCAAAGGCAGGAGAGATGAAGTAGGTGGCCGATGAATCGGAGCCACCCAGGGGAGAGAAAGAAGAGACAAGGGGATGAGAGAAGTCTCGAGGGAGATCCACTGTTTAGTTGGGGCATGGTGAAACCAGTCCAGTACTCGCAGCAGGACTGCAGCACGATAATAGAGGTGAAGATCTGGAAGCCCAGCCCCACCCTCTTCCTTCTGCCTGGTCAAGGATCGGAACTGAACTCTAGGGTGGGTCGCTCCCCAAATAAAATGTCGTATAGCTTTCTGCAATTTAGTGAAGTAAGCACATGGAGCAAAGATGGGGAGAGCCTGGAATAGGTACAAGAAACGGGGCAGTATGTCCATCTTCACTACATTGATCCGTCCAAACCACGATAGCAGCGACTTATCATATGATTTGAGATCAGCCAGGGAACGAGTTAGGAGAGCTGAGTAGTTTCGGGAGAACATCTCAGACATGGAGCATGATAGGTAAATCCCTATATACTTTAGGGACCCAGCTTGCCATTTAACCCCTTCACCCCCGGAGCTTTTTTCGGTTCTGCATTTTCGTTTTGCGCTCCCTGCCTTCAAACAGCCATAACTCTTTTATTTTTCTGTTCACATAGCTGTATGAGGGCTTGTTTTTTGCGGGACAAGTTGTACTTTCCAACGCCACCATTTAATATTGCATACGGTGTAGTGGGAAGCGGGAAAAAAATTCCAAACCGGGTGAAATTGCAAAGAAAACGCTATTCTGCTACAGTTCTACGGGTTTCTTATTTACAGCGTTCGATGTGCATTAAAACTGATCCGTTACTTTCATTCTACTGGTCAGTACGAATCCGGCAATACCTAATATGTATAGTTTTTCCTGCGTTTTCATAGTGATAAAATAATTAGAAAGTTGCCCTTTTTTTTTTTTTTTTTTTTTTTCCTTGTCAAATCTTGACCCCTATAACTTTTTGGTATTTATGTGTACAGAGCTGTATGGGGGCTCATTTTTTGCGGGACGATCTGAAGTTTTTATTGATACCATTCTGGGGTGTGTATGACTTTTTGATCACTTTTTATTTAATTTTTTTTAGAAAAAAAAAGCGACAAAAAACGGCAAATCGCCATTCGGATGCTTTTTTCCGCCACACAATTCGCCGTATTGGAATTTTTTTTTTTTTTATTTTAAAAGTACGGGCGTTTTCGGTCACGATGATACCCATGATGTCTATATTTATTGTTATTTAGGTATTTATTTTTTACTTATACGGAAAGGGGGGTGATTTGAACTTTTACATCTTTTTTATTTTTTATATATTTTTTAACTTTTTTTTTAATTTTTTTTTTACTATTAGAAAGCTCAAATATGGGCTTATATATTGTGGCTTTTTTTTTTTTCTTTATGAGCAATTCTGGGTTTTATAGACTCAGAAATCCATGAATTGCTCATTTCTTATCCTGGCCTGTCATCTAGTGGCCAGAATAAGAATTGCACTTTGAAAACTGTAATCCTCACCAGCGAGGATTACAGTTTTCATATGGTGTACAGACACCCCGATTGGCCACACGCAACTAGATGCCTTGATCACGTGTGATCACGGCATCTAGTCAACCCGGAAGACGCCGCCGATGTAGTAGGTAGCGGCAAGTCTCTGCTGTTAGAAACAGCAGAGACTTGCCGGCCATGACGCCCGCCGCACCTGCGAGCGGGCGCCATGTGCCCGCATCGCCCCAGCGCCGTACATGTACGGCGCTGGGGGTGAAGGGGTTAAAGGAAAAAGACGCTGCGAGGCTGGACACGACCGATGCAGGGAGAGAGACATTAAGTGCCTCCGATTTGTGGTAATTGACCTTAAAGTTGCTAACTGCACCGAAGCGGTCAAACTCCCGCAGCACCGAGGGCAATGTCACCTGGGGGTTCGTAACATAAAGCAATAGGTCATCGGCAAACAGGGACAATTTGTAGTGGGTACCCCGAAGCGAAGCATCCGAGATATCAGGAGATCCGCGTAAGGCCACGGTCAAGTGCTCCATTGCGATGACATAAAGCAGGGGTGACACAGGGCATCCCTGTCTCGTGCCGTTTGCAATAGTGATGGGTTGGGACAGCAGTCCGTTAACCCTCACTCTGGCAGTAGGGGACTTGTAGAGGGCAAAGATGCAGTGCAACATGGAGGGACCAAGTCCAAGGTGACCCAATGCGGAACGTAGAAATTGCCAATGGACTCGGTCGAACGCCTGTTCGGCGTCGACCGAGACCAGGCAGGTTGGGATAGCTGCTGTGCGAACGTGATGCATAAGGAGAAGTGTCTTATTAAGGTTGTCTGTAGCCTCCCTGCGGGGCACGAATCCCACCCGGTCTGTATGGATGACCCGAGGCAGAATAGGTAGTAAACGGTTGGCCAGCATCTTAGAATACAATTTCTCGTCTGCATTAATTAGCGAGATAGGCCTGTAATTTGCACAGGAGGACGCGTCTTTTCCAGGTTTCTGTATAACTGAGATGGTAGCCAATAACGTCTGAGGGGCGAAAGTGCAATCGCCAGTGATGGAGTTAAATACCCGTACCAGAAAGGGGGACAATTGAGATATAAATTCCTTGTAGAACCTGGCCATAAAACCGCCCGGTCCAGGGCTTTTTCCGGAAGGGGTACCTTTTAGGGCCAAATTCAGCTCTTGATCAGTAAAGGCATCCTCTAGGGTAGCAAGCTCCTCAGGGGGTACAGAGGGGAGGGCCGTTTCAGAAACGTATGCATCGACCCGTCTCTGAAAGGCCGTCGCCTCCATATCAGCCAAGGGACCGCGTATGCCGTACAAGGATTGGTAGAAATCTTTAAATGTATTGACTATATCTTCAGGCCTATGGACCACTGAGCCCCCGGGGGATTTCACTTTTGGGACAAAAGTCCGCTGGGGTCTGGGATGTATAAACCTGGCCAGCGAGGCCCCACACTTGTTGGAATATTCATAGTAATGGGAGCTCACTCGCTCTCTGAACTGTGCGTACTTTCTATCTAATAGGGCTCACAACTGAGCACGTGTATCCATCAAGGAAGCAAGCACATTGGGATCTCGAGTATGTTTGTGGGAAATCTCAGCCCGGTGTATCTGGGACAGAAGCTGTTGCACTTTCACCCCCTTTTCCCTCTTAAGACTTGCGCCCTGCTGGATGAGTGTGCCCCTAACCACGCATTTTAAGGCCTCCCACTGGTATGGAAGCGGCGTTGTGTCTTGAGTATGAACCGCTAGGATTTACAGATCATCTCCCTACACACCGAGTCTGAGAGCAGGTTGGGGTTAAGACGCCATGACTATTCCCTAGGTAGCCCCCCTGGGATCGAAAATGAGACCATGAGGGGAGCATGATCTGTCCAGATCATGGCCCCAATCGCGGCCCGAGGGCGCCAGGACAGCAAGCGATGATCAACAAAAAAGTAGTCAAGCCGGCTGTAAGAGCCGTGTGCAGGTGAGTAGTAAGTATAGTCTCTAGTGTCGGGGTGGAGAATGCGCCAGACATCCACCAGGCGCATGTCAAAAAGTACCTTACAAAAGAGGCGAGTCTGTGTAGAAGAGAGTTGCGAGTGTCCCGAGGAAGAGTCCATCAGACGATCCATAACTAGGTTAAAATCACCCGCCGTCACTACAAGGCCCTCCGCAAACTCCGCCAGCCGCTTCAGAATGCGTTTGCCCGCCTGCACTTGGTCCTGGTTTGGGAGATAAACATTCGCAATGGTGAAAAGGCGATCATAAATGCAAAGCTTAACAAACACAAAGCGGCCTGCTGGGTCTGATTCATGACCAATGACAACAACCGGGAGGGATTTATGTATTGCCACACTAACCCCTTTCGTTTTAGCTTCTGGGTTAGTGCTGTGAAACCAGGTTGTGTAATAACGGTTTTGCAACACCGGCAGATGCCCCGCCTTGAAATGTGTTTCCACACAAGAGACACAGTATGTGAATTTTCTGTTTATGCATTTTGTAGAGAATATGTGACCGTTTCTCTGGGGTATGAAACCCTCGGACATTGAGGGAGCAAAATTGGAGATTCGCCATTTCCCGCAGGCAATCAGGTCTATACGGGGGTGGGGGGGTGTCAAACAGACTACACCGGGAAAGGAAACAAAAAAGGCTGGGGGGGTCAAGACAGGGACAAGAGGCAAGAGAGACGCAAAGAGGAGACTAGAAAAAGAAAGAAGGGAAAACAACAAGAGTATACGAGAAGAAAAGGTCCCTCAACCGAAGGGGACCAGAACCCTAAATCACTAAGAGCTAGGGTAAACAAATACTGTCAATGAATACAAAAGAGTAGCGCCAGATTGGCACTCGTAAATCTAATGGAAGGTGATCGGAAATCAGAGCCAGAGTATCCCTCCGGCCCTGCCCGAGCATAAGGGCACACTCAGAACCCAAACTGAGGGGGAGTAACAATAACTCGCAAACTGTAGTGCAGCACATCTAGGCACTTGAAGGAACTTCGTGGGGGTGGTAGGAGGTAGGTGACAAAAGGGAGCTATGAATGAAGAAGGGGTATGGTGGAGGCCGATAGGGGGCTGCTTGTATAAGATGACTTAAAAACAAAGCTGCTCCCTAATCTCGTGAGAAGGAACATACAGTATTTTCTTCTAGTAATATAGCCCTTACACCACCAGAATATACAATTGCAATCCCCCCTTCCCTTTATTCCCTAAGTAACCCCGATCAACAGGTCCCCATGGCACTCCACCATAGTACTGCAGGAACCGCCTCCTCCCCTTTCAAAAATTGAGTCCCACAATAAGGCACAATACACCTGATACAGTCACCATGTCACCGCCGATCCAAAAAGAAAAGCTGGAACCATCTGCAAACGGCTCTATGTTGCCAAAAGTCATCTCTCAGTATCAGAAGGACGCGTATCCGGGCGTTGTCTCCGCCGGACAGGCGAGGACAAGGAAGAGGGTCTGGCTTCTCGCCGACGTGGTGCTCGCTGCGGGATCGTGGAGACCAGGGGCCAGTCTGCTGCGGAGATAGAGACTGAAGGGAGGTCCAGTGCGGCTAGCAGGTCCGGAAGATCCTCAGGGGAACGCAAGTAGTGGGTGCGGGGGGCCCCGGCGGATCACCAATTGAAATGGGTACCCCCAATTATATGGGATATTGCGTTCACGTAGGAGAAGCAATTGAGGGCGCAAGGCTCTGCGCTTGGCGAGGGTGGACCGAGAAAGGTCTTGGAGGAGTTGTACATGGGCGCCATCAAATACGATTTCATCTTTATCGCGTGCTCTGCGCATTATGTCTTCCTTAAACTGAAAAAAATGCACCCTGCAGACAATATCCCTGGGTCGTGCCAGGTCAGGGCTAGGCGGGCTGAGTGTGCGATGTGACCTATCTATGATCAATTCCTCCGTCGGGGGCCTTCCCAGAAGGCCATTAAACAAGCCCTGTAGAGGAGGAATCAGGTCCTGCTGTTGGGTAGCTTCAGGGATCCCTGGCTCCCTAATATTGTTCCTTCTATTGGATCCCTGGCTCCCTAATATTGTTCCTTCTATTGCGATTTTCTGCATCTTCCATCATATCAAAAAGCTGCTGCAGCTGCTGAGAATGAGTATCAAGCACATGGCGGACAACAGTAATCTGGGACTGGTGGGCCTGGGTGGTGTCTTCTAATAACTGCACTGAGGTGGAGAGTGTTGTAATATCTTCACGCAGGGACCGGATCTCAGTCCTACATACTGACTCCAGGCGTGTCAGATACCGCTCCATGTCAGATTTAGTAGGCATTGCTCCTACCTGGTCCCTGAGGGCTTGTAGGTCAGCTGCCACGCTTGGATCTGGCATTGCTGGGGTGGAAGGGTCCTGGAAGATCAGTGAAGGAAAGTTCAGCTGCTGAGAGGGAGCAGCGCTGTCACCCTGCTGTGCGGTGGCTAGAGGAGGCTGACTGGCCGCAATTACAGGTGAGGCGGGCGGGAGAACGGGTGCTGCGGAGGTATTCAGAAATCGGCGGATACTGTTTCTGGTGTGGCCAGAGGGACTCTGGGGCTGTGCTGGGGTGTTCTGGTGGCGTTTCCCCCGCATGAGGGCTCGAGTGTGCTGCTGTGTGACGCCGATAAGAGAGCAAACGGGCCAGAGGAAGCGGGAGCTCTCAGCAAGTGCGACCGTCCGGCGCCATTTCCAAGCCACGCCCCCTCACCCACGTATCCTAAGAGAATTAAGTAATGTCATCGCCAGACCCTTATTTCTGATATTTAAGGACTCTATACTGACAGAGAGTGTTCCACAGGATTGGTGCATAGCAAATGTGGTGCCAATATTCAAAAAGGGTCCAAAAACAGAGCTCGGGAACTATAGGCTGGTAAGTTTAACATCTGTCGTGGGTAAACTGTTTGAAAGTTTTCTGAGAGATGCTATCTTGGAATACCTCAATGAAAATAAGCAAATAACTCCATATCAGCATGGCCTCATGAGGGATCGATCATGTCAAACCAATTTAATCAGTTTCTATGAGGAGGTAAGTTCTAGACTGGACCGCGGCGAATCAATGGATGTTGTATATCTGGACTTCTCCAAAGCATTTGACACGGTACCACATAAAAGGTTAGTATATAAAATGAGAATGCTTGGCCTGGGAGAAAATGTCTGTATGTGGGTAAGTAACTGGCTCAGTGATAGGAAACAGAGGGTGGTTATTAATGGTACATACTCAGATTGGGTCATTGTCACTAGTGGGGTACCACAGGGGTCAGTATTGGGCCCTATTCTCTTCAATATACAGTCATGGCCAAAAGTTTTGAGAATGATACAAATATTAATTTTTACAAAGTCTACTGCTTGAGTTTTTATAATGGCAATTTGCATATACTCCAGAATGTTATAAAGAGTGATCAGCTTAACAGCAATTACTTGCAAAGTCAATATTTGCCTAGAAAATGAACTTTATCCCCCAAAACACATTTCAACATCATTGCAGCCCTGCCTTAAAAGGACCAGCTAACATCGTTTCAGTGATTGCTCCATTAACACAGGTGTGGGTGTTGATGAGGACAGGGCTGGAGATCAATCTGTCATGATTAAGTAAGAATGACACCACTGGACACTTTAAAAGGAGGCTGGTGCTTGGCATCATTGTTTCTCGTCTGTTAACCATGGTTATCTCTAAAGAAACACGTGCAGTCATCATTGCACTGCACAAAAATGGCCTAACAGGGAAGAGTATCGCAGCTAGAAAGATTGCACCTCAGTCAACAATCTATCGCATCATCAAGAACTTCAAGGAGAGAGGTTCCATGGTTGCCAAAAAGGCTCCAGGGCGCCCAAGAAAGACCAGCAAGCGCCAGGACCGTTTCTTAAAAGTGTTTCAGCTGTGGGATCGGGCTACCAGCAGTGCAGAGCTTGCTCAGGAATGGCAGCAGGCAGGTGTGAGTGCATCTGCACGCACTGTGAGGCGGAGACTCTTGGAGCAAGGCCTGGTCTCAAGGAGGGCAGCAAAGAAGCCACTTCTCTCCAGAAAAAAACATCAGGGACAGACTGATATTCTGCAAAAGGTACAGGGAGTGGACTGCTGAGGACTGGGGTAAAGTCATTTTCTCTGATGAATCCCCTTTTCGATTGTTTGGGACATCTAGAAAACAGCTTATTCGGAGAATAATTCGGACGAGGTGAGCGCTACCACCAGTCTTGTCTCATGCCAACTGTAAAGCATCCTGAAACCATTCATGTGTGGGGTTGCTTCTCAGCCAAGGGAATCGGCTCTCTCACAGTCTTGCCTAAAAACACAGCCATGAATAAAGAATGGTACCAGAATGTCCTCCGAGAGCAACTTCTCCCAACCGTCCAAGAGCAGTTTGGCGATCAACAATGCCTTTTCCAGCATGATGGAGCACCTTACCATAAAGCAAAGGTGATAACTAAATGGCTCAGGGAACAAAACATAGAGATTTTGGGTCCATGGCCTGGAAACTCCCCAGATCTTAATCCCATTGAGAACTTGTGGTCAATCATCAAGAGACGGGTGGACAAACAAAAACCTACAAATTCTGACAAAATGCAAGCATTGATTGTGCAAGAATGGACTGCTATCAGTCAGGATTTGGTCCAGAAGTTGATTGAGAGCATGCCAGGGAGAATTGCAGAGGTCCTGAAGAAGAAGGGTCAACACTGCAAATATTGACTTGCTGCATTAACTCATTCTAACTGTCAATATAAGCTTTTGTTACTCATAATATGATTGCAATTATATTTCTGTATGTGATAAAAACATCTGACAAACACACATAAAAACCAGAGGGCAGCAGATCATGTGAAAATAGAATATTTGTGTCATTCTCAAAACTTTTGGCCATGACTGTAGTTCCCAGACCTGTCTGTGGCCGCATCAAAGGTTGACAATATGAATCTGCTCATTAATCCTAATCCTAGGGTTAAGTAAGGTTTTGCTATTGCATGCCATAGAATGTAGGTACGCATCTTTCATTACTTTCTGGGGATAACCACGTTGTAGAAACCTATCTCTCACGTTATCTGCTGCTCTTTGAAAATTGTTGAGAGTTGAGCAGTTGCGCCATACCCTCAGGTACTGTCCCTTGGGGATACCTCTTTTGAGAGGTTGTGGCGGTAAGCTGTTATCTGTAACTCGACAAAGGGTTGGGTTACATTGCAATCTGCTGGCGCCCTGTGGCATGGTGCTGCAGATCTCTGTGACTGTGCTGTCATTTGACAGCTACGGTTATAGTAAGTATCCAGGAGACCAGCCAAAGTGTTCTCCCTGCAAAGCATCCTGCTACAACCATCCATCACCATGTAAAATCAAAAAGACGGCAGGGAAGCTCTTCCCTTGATGTGAGAGCGGCCCCTGCTGGCTGTAAAATTGTGAGCTTGCAGCCTGTGAATTAACCACTTTCTGCCCTGACTGCGGCAGAAAGGGTTTAACTCCCTTTAAAATAAAAATAAATAAATAAATCTAAAATCAATAAATAAATAAAAAGTTATAGCTATAGTTACTAGTTTTAGTATAGCAATAGTATAGCAGACTACATACACACACATACACACTTTTCATTCAAAAAAATAAAATAAAAAAAATGTATTAGTTTTAGCAATAGTATAGCAGACTTTGTGTGAAATATAGAAACATACACAATTTTTTCCTTTTTTCTTTCATAAAAAAATTCAAAATATAGGTAAGTGTAGTATAGTCAGGTTTTGTTGTGCGTAAAATATGCAATTGCACACATTTTTTTCATTTCTAAAAACAATGTAAAAAAGAAGCCAAAAGCTTAAAATGTTCAAATTTCCCCAAGATGAATACCCTAGAGGTTCAACATAAAAAAGTCACCTTGATAGTTTGGGCTTTAATAGTTTGGCCCTGTACAACATCTATACTGGCAGTATTATGCCATAGAACTAGCAATAGAAAAATAGGTCACCAAAATCCAAAATATGTTCCACTCAACTCGGTCCGGTTACAAGGTACCGCTAGGAACCGAACCCGAGTCCGGTACCAAGGTTTTTTACAGTAATAATTAATTCCTGAAGTTATTACACTTCGACTTTGACTCATCAGAGCCAGTACATTCTAATACTGTACGGAGATCCTGAATTAAGTTTTTAGCGAATCAACTTGCTAATCCCTAATCAATATATACTACCTGCACAACCCCTTTAAACATTGTAGTTACTATTAATTCACAGATGTATGTACTAGTGCAGACATAATGTAGAGCTGTCTGTGCATAGCTGCATAGCAAACAATTAGATTTGATCAGGGCTGTGGAGTCGGAGTCGTGGAGTCGGTGACCAATTTGGTGGAGTCGGAGTTGGAGTCGGTATAAAATGGACCGATTCCTAAAATATATAATAAATTGGTACATTTAGTTCAATGCAGTATGTGCTGAATATATTTTCATAAGAATTTGGGAACATGATGAAATGTCCTATAAATGTCTGTTCTATTCCTGAACTAAGGATCTAGGCTTTCAGTTGAGATGACTGTGTGCTGCCCTTTATGTAGATGCTCAGAAGTGAAGCTCCTCTGCTACAGATCAGAGGAAAAGGGCACTGGGAAGAAATGGCTGCACTCATCTCAGATCTGCTGGAGAAAACAGGATTAAAGGGGTTTTCTCACTAGTTACAAAGATTAGCTTTCAACATAAAAGGACAGTTAAAAGAAGACATTTTCTAAATACAGTGGTCAGTAGATTTTACTTTAGTCATGAACTATAGACAGTTCAGCAGGTTTCTCACTGTACACAGGTTTCTATGGTAACCTGCAGACCAGAAAGACTGTTATATGATTGGCTGAGAACAGGAGTGACCTCAGTAAGCAAAATGTGTTGAGGACTGAGAAGGACGGCTTTACCTATAATTGTGTTAGAGATCACAACCTCCTGCTCTGTTAGAGTAAGTTAATATATGCAAATAACTGATGGAGACCCCCCCATAGCCTGAGGAGACAGAGTGTGCAAACTGCCTGTCAGCCAGTGAATCAATGTGCTGACAAAACCCTTTAAGGCAAGTACTTCTTAGTATATTTAAACTTTCAATAAACTGTGCATAAATCAATTGTCCAGTGCATGTTCTCTCTGTATGCTTTATGTTTTAGTTTGATTTTCCTCTTAGCTCATGTTTGGAGAGGTTAGCTGCTCTCATGGCTTCTATATGCTGCTGATGCAAAACACCTAGGGCCTTATGTATGAAAACTGTCTAGGTGTAGAAGTTTCTTTGTTGCCCATAGAAACCAATCAGAGCTCCCCTTTCATTTCATATAGTGCTCTGGAGAAATGAAAGGGGAGCTCTGATTGGTTGCTAATGGCAACAAAGAAAGTCTTAGACCTAGACAGTTTTCATACATCAGGCCCTTAGTGAGCTGTACCCAGAGAAGCCTAATACTGAAAGTTCAAAGTAAAGTTATCTAGTAAAACATATATTACAAACTCTTTTTGACATGACATATCTGTACTATTGATTTATGCAAAGTTTGTTTAAAGTTATCACTTAAACATGCGCCGTGTATGAGGGATTAGGAGTCGGATTAGGAGTCGGAGTCGAAGTCAGGGAAAATTGAGGAGTCGGAGTTGGAGTCGGGGCTTTGGCTTACCGACTCCACAGCCCTGGATTGCCTTTTCTCTGCACCAATAAAAATGACCTTCCAATGTTTATGTACCGTAAAGGTGACATTTATGACAAGTAGTACAAAGGAAAAGTACTGCAGTTTTCAGATTAATTTTATTGTTCAAATTCTCTTGTAAAAGGTATAGTAACTGTATCTTGTTATTTCAACTACATCTTATACATTTCCCCCATGATATTTTAAATATGTCCAGTAGGTGGAGCCATTTTACAAAACATGACCTTAAAGAAATATACTCCTCTAACCTAGGTAAGTAGTAAAAGCTGGTGATTGCAGATATAGTATATCTCATTTTGAGATGAGCTAGGTTTTGAAAAATTCAGTTCGGCAGCTTCGCCGAAGTTCGGGAAGAGATTTGAATTGTCCCAAATAAATCACTTTAAACAGGTATTCCCAAGCCAATCTGCCTAAAAGCAGCATTTACAAATCCAGCATAAAAATGTATTTCAGATGGAATCTGAGCAAACGGATGTCAATACAATGACATCCATCCTCCATTAAAGTGAAGGTTAAATAAAGAACAGGCAGGCGAACCCATCAGGCTGAAAACCAGTGAAACGGTAGTGTGAATCCACCCAAAGGGTCCATTCAGATGGCCGTATAATGCTCCATTCACACGTCCTGTTTTTCTTTCCTGATTCGATCCTGATCCTGATCTGGATCCATTCATTTCAATGGGTCCTGAAAAAATCAGGATCGAATCAGGAAAGAAAAACAGGACGTGTGAATGGAGCCTTATTGCAGGTCCATAATAATGCGGACCCGCAATACTATGGCTGCCTCCCGGCATGTGTTCCACAGCGCTGCGGAACACAAGGCCGGGCGCCCCATTCTAAATGCCTATACTTGTCCGCTCATGTGGACAAGTATAGGACATGTTTTATCTTTTTATGCCCGCTCCCATAGAGGTGAATGGGGCCGCATCTATTCCGCAATATTGCAGAATAGATAAGGCCCCATTCATACGGTCGTGTGAATGGGGCCTAAGGCATATTCTTCCCACTTGGTGGCCCAGTCTCAATGTGAAGACTTAGAAGTTACAGCTGCATAATACAATATTTTTACCCAACTTGGGGGCCCAATCCCAGTGTGCTGGCCAAGTGTCTAATAAACTTCATAAAAAGTAGTATAAATTAGAGGCCCCATGGCAGAGTGGGGAGGGTGGTAGCAGTGGCAGTGACAATAGTGGCCCCATGACAGAATGGGGAGGGTGGTAGCAGTGGCAGTAACAGTGACAATAGTGGCCCCATGAGCGGAGAGGGGGGGGTGCCAGTCGCAGTTGCATACAGCACAAGATGGTGGCAGATCACAGTAGTAGCAGAACCCAACAACAGCAATGTGATAGCAAGGGCCAGTGGTATATGCATATCCTGGTCATCTGCATTATCTTCGTCGCCATCCTCCAACTCCTCGGGTTCCTCCTGCTCCTCTGCTGTCACTTGGGCAGATAAACCACCTGTGTATAAAATTCCTGGGCGTTTATATCCTCCTTGTCCTCCTCCTTTGCCAGTTCATCCTCTTCAGGGCTCAGATGGCCATGAGATGTAGGGGCCACATCTTCTGTCCACTCCCCAATCATATTTCTCAGCATCCCCTCCAGGATGTGAAGGAGTGGTATGACATCCAGTAGTTCTGCCGACTGACAATTAAAGTGCCCTCCTCAAGTGGCCTGAGCAAACGGCATGTGTTACGCATGAGCTGCCACTGGCTAGGATGGAAATTACACTGTTTCGAATTTAGGCTTTCCTAAACTTTAGACCGAATTCTGCTTTGTATGCTTTGTTTTGCTCAACAATAATCTCAATGTTATTATAGAGCACTTGGAAAAGGCCAAAAGAGAATTACTAAATGTTAAGGCTTTCTGTTCACAGCACATTTATTACAGAAATTTCTGCAACAGAAAGTCCATTCTGTACATGTAACTGGTGTTTTTCTGCAACAAGTGCATGGATTTCTTCAAAACCAATTAAGGCCGAGTTCACATGACCGTTTATTTTTCCGTGACGGATCAGAAGAATAGAAAAATAAACGGTGATGTGAACCCGGCCTTAGATGTATGGGGCAGTCACAGAAATGTCTGCCTCAAATCTGCAACACTTAGAGGTTCTCTGAGAGTTAAAAAAGGGCTGCAGTAAATGTAATAAAATAAAAACAAACAGTACTCACCACCAGCTGTATCTGCAGTGAAGTGGCAGAAAAATTTAAAGGCGTTGCCTGAGTTATTCAAAAAATGCCCCTGAGTTCTGCAGTTGTGATAAAATAATTTAAAAAATGTATTTCATCCCCCACCGCTGCCAATGCAGCCATGATATCATCTTCTTGTCTTCAGCGATGACATGCCTTCATACCATGGACATCACTGCAGCCAATCACTGGCCTCAGAGGTATATGGACTACTGGTGCATGACATTGCTCCAGCCAGCCAACGCCCAGTGGGGGATGGGGTGGTGGTGAAATAAGTGAGTATGTATTTTAATATCATTTTGTTAAATTGGGGAACATTTATTAATAACTTGGACAACCCCTTTAAGACGTAAGTACTACTTTTTAAAACTTTATTACATATTTGCTGCTACTATTTTATTTCTTGGACATGATTTTTTATAATTTTTTCGATTTCCACTGACGTAGAGGCTTTTTTGCATTTTTGGAGAGAAGGTAGGAAAAAACAGTAATTCCTGGTAACTTTATAGTGATAAAAACACTTATTTTGTTAAATTATTTTTCTAAAACCTTTCTTTCTTTCGTTCTTTTTGTACCATGGACGGGGCTTTATGAGGACTTGTTTTTGTTTTTTTGGCAGGACAGGTTGTAGTTTTCAGTGGTGCCATTCATGGGAACATAGGCCTTACTAATAAAGCAGAACGAAAAATATAGTTATAGTTCAGCTAAATATTAGAAAAATAAAAGTTTATTGACAGCTATTAAAATGTATTGTATTAATATAAATGAAGCAAACAGTAGTAGCGGAGCCATAGTGATTTAAAACTGTGTTGTTTTACATTGTGGTCTATACTTACTGTATGATAATCTGGGTCTAATGCTAGTGGAGAACCTGACCTGACAAGGGTGACCCCATATTCTGCGCTGGAACCTAATTCCTTGGACTAACTATCTAACCCTACCTGCTACATTTCCGATCCTATGCGTTTCACCTTGGAGACACACAAAGCTCATCAGGGAGACTTAGAGCAGCATGGCGGCATGAGTTCTAAGTATGAAGGCAGTGGCTCCGCTTACAAGCCACAACAAAAACTTAGCTAAGGATGAGATTAATGTGCTAAATCTCTCCTTGTCTCCATCTCCCCTGTCACATCCAGAAACTTTGATACTTCAGAAAGGTTTATCTTATGTTCCAATGCCCCATTTCAATCCATTCCTTTGGGTCAAGGAGGTGATGTTATTCATACGGAAATTTCAACATTTTCAGACTGAAGACAAAAAGGGGGATTTATCATTAGACTCACAGTTTACTCCACTTCTAGATCTTGCCAAAGTCAGTTTGGTCCATGTGTGATTTATCATGGGTCTTTGCCTAGTTTGATAAATGTGGTTTGTCACTTCCAGTTTTGCTATCCCCTAGTCATTTTTTTGAAAAGTCGCACGCGAGTAGCAAAAAGTCGCACGATTGTCATCAATCTGACAGAAAAGTCGCAATTTAGCAGTTGCTTGCCTGTGCTGCTTTGGTTAACATGGCAAACTTTGACCCCTCTTTGATGAACGATCTTTTTGCCCAATTTCTTCAACAAAATTTTGGGACACAGCAAACCAGAGATTCTAATGTCGAAAACACTCAGGAAAACCTTCCAGCTTGTAGTCAGAGTAATGTAACTGAAAATATATCTCAACCATTACCTGATGTTGAAGATTTTGAAAATATGGACTCACCTGAAAATACTTCCCTGGAGAAATCTGAGGGGAAAAAAAAGAAAAAGAAGAATTTTTCAGAAGAGAAGAAAAAGATATTAGTAGAAAAGGTAACCAAGTTATTCTAAATTGAATATTTTTGTGCATTGTAGATAGAATGTAATATTTATGTTGAGCACCTTTTTATTTTTAATTTTAGGTTGTATCTCAGTTTGACTCATTGTTTGGGAAAACTGCCGACCGTCTTCCTCTGGCTCTGAAAAATAAAATATGGGCAAATATAGCTCTGCAAATAAACAGTCTAGGTATAGACAAGAGATCTATTTCCGACCTTAAAAAAAAATGGCATGATTGCCGCCGACTATGTAAAATTAAGTTAGCCAAAATACACAAAATGGTCAAGACAACTGGAGGTGGCCCATGCAGTACAACTTCTTTGAATCACCTAGAACAACTAATTGCTAATACATACCGGAAAGAACAAATAGCAGGTTTGGGAAACATGGATACAATGGAGTTGGAGTTTCAAGAAGGTAGGTAATTTTCCAGAGAAAAGTTTTGGTAAACTTGTAGTTGAGTAGAATTATTAGGTTGATGGAACACAGTGCCATTCTAAGGGCTCATGCACATGACCGTGTGCCACTGTTGTCTGTGTTGCGGGCCACATACGGCGGGTCTGGCACTGGCCGTATGCAGTCCACATCACGGATTGCGGACCGATTCAATTCAATGGGTCCGCGATCCTGGACATGCAGTGTGGACCCATGATGGATCGGAACACCACGGAAGCACTATGGTGTGCTTCCGTGGTGTTTCTGACTGTTGACCCACACTGCAAAAAAGTAGCACAAGCACTACTTTTTTGCGGTGTGGATACTCAGATGCAGATCGAGGACCCCATTTAAGTGAATGGGGCCGCGATCTACATGCGGGCTCCACACAGGCAGTGGCTGTGCATTGCGGACTGCAGTTGGCGGCCCGCAGCACAGACAAACCCGGCACATGGTCGTGTGCATGAGCCCTTAACATGCAGGCAGGATGCAGTTTTCCACTTAGCCACTTCTAGCATTGGATTTGGCGCAATATGGTGCCTGCTTTCAAGTCACACCCTTTTTTTTCTCTGATATGCCTAATTTACACTTCTGTTTATCCTGGTCCAGGACGATCTGTGAAATCCTGGAATGTGCACCTTCAGCTGAGGATGGGAACAGATGGCTTCATAGCAAACAATCAAGCCATGTGCTCCCATGCTCCGCAGAAGGAGCAGGGTCCGGGATTTCACAGATCGTCCTTGACCGTTTAAAACTGAAGTGCGAATTAGGCTTTTTCCACTGAAAATTTTCATTTAGCCTGGAAATGTATAGCAGCACAGTGAGCCTGCTTGGCCTTTCCATGTCTGTGAACTGTTGGTTGATGTTTTTTTACTGTATGTTATGCTAAAGGTTGGCTTCGTTTGTGGCTGATCCTGGACTTTTTTTTTTCGTACAAATTTTTTGGGGTTTGATTTCTTCTTCAAGGCGTCAGAATTGGGCTTTTTCTGTTTTGTTTTGTGATGAACGGCAACTGACAGGCTGAGGCTTTTGGACTACAGTGGGCATGTTGACCTCACCAGCAGGTATATAGAACTGTAGGTGCCACACTAGCCAGTGCAATACCTTGGCGACTGCTAAAGTCTGGGCATCTCATATGTTGATGCCCCCAACCTCACTCCTTTGTGAATACCTCCGCCTGGTAGGGCATTTGGGGTAAATTGGCAAGCCTGTACCTGCCACGTTCCATTGCAAGGGTGATATATGCAGCCTTAACTGCTCTTATTCTCTCGACACACTAAACTGGTGGTACAACTTGCAATTTACGTATGTTCATTTTTGCCCGGGAAGCTTGCAGTGCGCATTTTTTTCTCTTTGGGCTTTTGGTAGTTTTTAATAAATTATTTCTCATTTTGGAATGAAGGCAGAAATGTTTTAATGTTTTCCAACTTACTTTTATTTAGAACAAATCTTGGAGGACAGTGAAGATGCTTCAGGAGTGGGTCCTGCTCCCGAATTATCAACTAGAAATCCAGAATCCACCAATTCTTTTTTACTTGAACCAGACGAGCACTATCCTTCTGATTCTAATATGGAAAGCAACTCACGAACTGTCTTGACTACGTACATGAATGCCACCCAAAGGTTTTATAATGACCTTATCCAAACCCAAAGAGATATTGCGTTATCATTACAAAATATAAGATCGGATATGAATGTTGCCCTTCATGGTATCTTTAGAGAGGTTTCCAAAATGTCTAATGTTATGGTTTCCCAAAATATTAGTTCCCCTTTGATTGAAAAAACAGTAGTTTTAAGCCCATCCACGCCAAGTGAATATGATTTGGCAAATGTTAGTGATGAGCCTCTTAACCTATGTGTTTCGCAGGAGGCAATTTCTAGAGAATCCAGTTCCCCAACATCACTAATTTGTGACCTCCGTGCTCCTATTGCCATGCAAACACAGAGTCCAGCAACTAGTAACTCATGTGTTCCCAGAATTCCGCCGAAAGAATTTTCGGATAAAGGGAAATTTCTTTTGGCGGTGAAAAGAGAAATTTCTGAACCTTCAAAGTGTGCTGGAAAAAAAAAAAATAAAAAAATAAAATTAATGTAAGTTTCAGAAATCAGTTAAGTTTAGTAAGAGGGATTTGCAAATCCCTTTGCCTTGCTTTCTAGCTGGTTTTCTCAGTGTCTGTTATCCTCCCAATAAAGGGACATGATCACTGTAGGTGTGGTGAGGCCCCATGGTTTGGCCAGTCTGCTGCACTGGCTACCTTCTCATTTCATGTTGGGTTAAGGCTTTAATCCAGTTGTTTCTTTTTTTTTTTGCCATTGGGTTAATAAAATGGGGTAATTTGGATTTTGCATCTAGAAACAAGCAAGTACCAAACGCATCGTATGATCCAATGGTAATAAAAATAATGCTACAAATAATTTGTTTAATGTTTTTATTTCATTAAGTGTTAAATACAGTATTTTACACTGTCCTTTAAATGTTTACATTGTCCAGGGTTACTTTTCGCCGGTTGCCCCCCCAAAAATGATGATTTGAAGTGATCAAGTTTCTTTCAATTAATTTGCTTTTTGCACATTTCCGAGTCCTTTTGGAAACTTGTGAAATTTGGATTTTTAGATGTCATTATAAATTAGACTGCGCCTCAAACCTTCTTTGTATTGGAAACTTAAAAGAAAGATTCTGTGATTTCATTTCGGACTGCATAGCCGTCTTCACTTTGATCATGTTGTTGGAGACCTTGGTGCGAGATTTCTTCTCTCAGATTGTCTGCTATAGAGACATGTAAATTATGTTTGTTGGCTATGTTGTGTAATATGCAGCAGGCCACAATTATTTTGCACACAAATTCAGGCTTGTATAGTAGGGCTCCACCTGTCATATCTAGACAACGAAATCTACTCTTTAAAACTCCAAATACTCTCTCGACCATTCCCCTTGTTTTTCGATGTGCATTGTTAAATCTTATTTCACTGTCTGTTGTTGGATTTAAATATGGTGTCATTAGCCATGTCTTCAAGCTGTATCCATTGTCTCCTGTGGATTTTAGAGAGCTATTGTTATTTTGTTGATTTTCACTTCCAAATTTGGAATTTGTGGAAATTAAGGAGATGTTATACTGAATGGGGGCAGCCACAAGGATGGATTAGACTGTATACTATACAGCATGGTGAAGGGATTATACTGTGTCTTATACAGTATGGTATATGGATTATACAGAACATTGTATAGCATGGTACAGGGAGTATAATATATACTATCGAACAAATGCATGGTGGTTTCACCATGCCAGACAATATAACCCTTGCGCCTCGCTGTACAATATACATTACCTACAGTATATGCATATACCCACAGACACACATATATACATGTACACACATACATACACGCACACACACACACACACACACACACACACATACATACATACATGAAACTCCAAAAATTACTTTGGCTAGTCCTGACACCACTCTGGAGGGGGCTGGGCCCTGGTCTTCTTCTTTCCCCTCTTCCCTGTCCAGGTGCAGCAGCGCAGCATGAGAGAGGAGGTGGGGCAAGCAGGGAGCGTACAGGAGCGCTCTCCGGACTTTAGACAAGGTAAGAGCTGCGGCGGGGAGCGGGCCAGGAGAGGAGCGCATGGACAGGACGCATCTTAATAATGCAGGGTAGGGGGCGGGGCCTCCCGTGCGCTCCGGGCCCCATGTGCCGCGGGTCCCATAGCAGTGGCGGACCCTGCCTCTATGGGCGGTACACCACTGACTGGAATCCCCCGTTAGTTAATTTAATTAAATACACATTACAAATGAACTTACCCAATAATAATGAGTTTCCAAAATCACCATTTATGAACTTGGTGGCCAAAAAGCTATTTTGAAGAATAAATGCATCGTGGGTGCTTCCGGGAAACTTTGCTACCACGTCCGTAATCTCCATATTGGGTCCACAACATACTTGAACATTTATGGAGTGAAACATCTTTCGATTGCGGAACATCATCTCATCCGCACTCGGTGGTATAAGGGCCACATGAGTGCAGTCTATTAGTGAAATTATGTTGGGAAATCCTGCTTTGCGGAAAAAAGCTTCTTTAAATTGAAGAATTTCTGCGGGAGAATGTGGAAAGTGTATATAGTTTTTACTCTCGGAAATAATCGCTTGAACAACTATTTTAAGGATTCGTGAAAAAGTTGGCTGGCTAAATCCAAATCGGCCTCCAATGCAGTGCTGAAAATTTCCAGTGGCTAAAAAATGCAAAACAGATAAGAGTTTCAGTTTTCCAGATATAGCTAGGGATCTATAGGATCTTTGGTTAATTTTCTCTTTTATTCTGTCATAGAGTTCCGAAAATGCATCTTCATTTAGTCGGAAGCTTTGTTGGAAATCTTCTACTGGTGTGTTATACAATGCAAATCTTTCTTTAAAAATTTGCTTCTTTCGCAGTCGTGGTATTTCTGTATTTTCCATTGAAGTGTTTGCCAAATTTAGATAGGCTTGAACAACTAGCAAATCCATTTGAATTCGACCTGGGTAAAGTAAAGGGAATGTTAGATCTGCTGTAGAAAACATTGAGGGGTATCTGCCCAGAGGCCTAAAATAGGGAGTACATCCAGTGGGTTGGCCACCTCCATTTGGCCCTTTGCAGTGGGCAGTGTTTAAATTTGGATATTTTGGGGAGGTCAAGGTGAGGCTTGCTACCTCTAACAAATGTGCGCCATACGAGAGTCTTCCATGTGTAATGCCTCATTCACACGTCTGTGTCCGTGCTCAAATCCGTTAGCAGGCTGTCCGTGAGGCATCCGTGTTTCACTAGCACTGAACAGCTGAAAAATAAACTTCAAAGAAACTCTTGTTAATGATCCGTGAAACACGGATGCAGCACGGATGACATTGACTATAATGGGCGTGAGGAATCCGGGAACACGGACAAGATAGAACATGCATCCGTGCTAAAAACATGGACCTACGAACCGTGCTAAAACACTGATGTCTGCACAGACACATTCATATGAATGGGGACGTGTGCTGTCCGTGGAGGACGCGTACAGAACACGTCCGTGAATCACTGATGTGTGAATGAGGCATTAGGCTAGGGCTACATGGCGACAGTTGTCGTGCGACGCCCGTCGCAGCCCAGATACTTGTTTAGCAGGGATCCATTGAAATGAATAGGATGCTGCCGCAGTCGCAAGAAATCCATTCGGGTTGGATTTCTTGCGACTGCCGCAGCATCCTATTCAATACCAATGAACCCGGCTACCCAGGGATCAGGGCTGCGACGGGCGTCGTGCGAAAACTGTCGCCGTGTAGCCCTAGCCTTATGGTCCCATCTTTTAAATTGGCACAGCAAAACTGTGTTTGTCCCCAAACTTCGTGAAGGTTTTCGTAAATGATGATTGGACAAGGCTTGTGTGTAGTACAAAGGAATACCTACATAGAGGTGGTCGTTACTGATTTGGAAAATTTAAGATTTGTGCCTTCTCAATACTAACACTTTTTAACAGTGCCAAAGTCCTTTTCTTGTAAATTGCCAATCTGTTTGCACAGTAAATTAGCAGTTGGGATATTACAATAGGCTTGCTTGAGTAGTTTAATAAAGTGGGATTTGAAGAAGGTGCGGGGTGTGGTTTTGGACCCAACAGAACCTTTTTTGGAACCTTTTTTTGCAACATTGATAAACACTTTTTATACCTGTTGTCCAAATAGTTGGCTTTTAATCCTTTTCAAAGGTTTCTGGAATGTAATGCCTTAGACTTACCTTGGGAAATGTGCACAATATCTAAAGTTTACGTAAAGAAAAAAGGCTCTTTTAAATGCTCAAATTGCAAGAATGATAAAGGAACTTTACAATGACTTCGCTCTGCCTTTCATGTGGTTTGAATCACTTTCTGGCCTTTCTCCTTTATTGACTAAAAAGTCGCACGTTTTCCCCATTTAGTACTAAAAAGTCGCACGGTTTAGCCATTTGCGTGCGACAATTTTTAAAAAGTCGCATGTCAACCAATCAGAGTGCATCTTGTTACTGGGTGTCCTATGAGTCACATGAATGACGCAGCCCAAACCGAAGCTCCGTGCCAAGGCTGAAGCAAGGTGGATGCAGGTGAGTACTGCTGCACTTGTTTTTCTATTTTTTCCCCAAAAAAACTAAACGCATGCAGTCCCTGGCCCAATTTAGAGGACAAGAGCCAGCCAACTTTAGAATAGTACACTAAACCAGCATGAGGCATTTAGTTCAATTTCACTGTAGTGTTTGTCATGCAAATGGTGGCCAGAAAAGGTATTCTGTAGTCACTCAATTTGTTGGGAAACGCTTGGGACAAGCATTCTGTGAAGGGACAAATTGCATATGGCAGTTTTAAAAAAGGTAAACATTTCACAAAGCCAACTACAGCACTTCCTCAACACATTTACTCCATTGGGCTTTTTAATAGATGGGTGGTATGTGTGTGTAGGGTATATGTGCTATATTGATGTATATCTGCCATGTTAATGGGTATGTGTGTTGTATATCTGAGATGTATATGTAAACATGTGTCTGTAAGCTGCATGACCGCCGTTGAGTATGGAATCTGTTATTTAAAATAGGCAACCCACCCCTGGGTAATGCCTTCAGTTCCTGACACCATGGGGGACATTTATCTCAACTGTTGTCAAGTAGAAGTGGCTGAGTCGCCCATAGCAACCAATCAGATTCCAGCTTTCATTTCTCACAGCTCCTTCGGAAAATGAAAGGATCAATCTGATTGGTTGCCAGGGGCGACTCCGCCAGTTCTCCTTTACGACAGTTGTGATAAATCTCCTCATGTAATTTCTCGAACTAGTGTAAAGTAGAACTGGCTTAGTTGCCCATAGCAACCAATAAGATTCCACCTTTCATTTTCAACCTCTCCATAGGAAAATGAAAGGTGGGATCTGATTGGTTGCTATGGGCAACTTAGCCAGTTCTACTTTACATCAGTTTGAGAAATGTCCCCATTTGGACTCACCGGCAATTATTTGCTGCAATCCACATCCAGGCTTTTTAAATGTGTTTAAGGAAAAGTTGAATCCCTTTGGAAATGCAGTTTAAAGTTCCAAACAAACTTACTATTGGCCAAGGCGACATTCAAAGTCGTATGCCACAGTGCTGTTATTGATGATCCTGGACATTGCACCAATATTTTTTTTTATTCATTTAAATATCTCTAGATTACTGTATGACCAATCAGAATAAAGGACAATTTGTGACAGACAACTCGCCAGGAAAATGTCTACAAATAGTAAGTCATTTATGGTTTTATGTTGAAAGGCACCTTTTTTCGCCTGAATAGTCAGCAGAGATAAAATTTCTTTTTTTAATCTTATAGGAAAATCCAAAAAAAGACGAGCCAAGCCATTCGACCGAAAAGAAATAATTACCATGGTCAAATTTATGGATGAGATGGGGTACGAGGAAGCGTGTCGTGGTGAAGTTCATGAAAAAAAATGCCGCATTCTATTGGAACTTTCAAGCTTACTCTACAACGAGTATGGAACAAAACATACTAGACGGCAGATACAAAAACGCTACTCAGATATGAAAGTGAGACAGAGACGTATGTTAGCTTCAATTCGAAAGTCCATTGCTCTGGGTAAAAATTTTTCAAAGCTATTTAAATTCAATTTTATCAAATCCAAAACAAAGCCGCAGCTTATCCAACTGTGTAACCAAAATAAACCAAACGAAAAATGGAACACAGAATCCATGCAGTAAATCTCTCTCTCTCTCTCTCTGTATGAAAGCTTTCAATTATATCTTTGTTTGTTTTACTTTTTCACCAAAAATCTATTCTCATTTACAGATGGGAACTGTGGTCGCAAGATTCCAACATCGAGGAAAAAAAAAACGAAGGAAACTTACCTCCTGTGTAAGCTCCATTACAGGTACATGGACCACTTTTTGGAAACTTAAAGGGTTATTCTCATCTTGGACAATGGGGGCATATCGCTAGGATATGCCCCCACTGTCCTATAGGTGCGGGTCCCAAACGGGGCCCCCAAAGTGAATGGGAGCAGACTGCGCATGCACGGCCCGCTCTCCATTCATTTCTATGGGGCCGCCGAAAATAGCCGAGCCAGTGCTCGGCTACTTCCGTCGGCTCCATAGAAATGAATGGAGAGCGGGCCGTGCATGCGCAGTCCGCTCCCATTTATTTCAATGAGCGGAGCGGGGAGCGGCGCCTGGAGGTGGCCGTATCCAAGGAAACCTGGGGTCCTCCAGCGATATGCTCCCATTGTCTAAAATGAGAATACCCCTTTAAGTGTCTCTCCCGCTCTCTCTCTCTGTTTCTTTCTTTCTCTCTCTCTCTCTCTCTCTCTATATATATATATATATATATATATATAGAGAGAGAGAGAGAGAGAGAGAGAGAGTAAATTACTACTTTTCTAACCACAGGAAGCAGAATATCAGCCAGAAGATATTATTACGCTCAATTTGGAACCCGTTCAGTTGGATACACAGCCTGCAGTAACTCCCGAAACCGATTTGGAACACCTGACGATTGTTTTGGAGAAAAAAATCGAAAACGAGCATCAGAAGCTGGCTCAACTAATTCAAGATTAAATTAATACATTAACCACTTCAGCTCTGAGCCATTTCCCCCCTTCCTGACCAGGCCTAATTTTTCAAATCTGACATGTGTCACTTCATGTGGTAATAACTTTGGAACGCTTTTACTTAGCCAAGCGATTCTGAGATTGTTTTCTCGTGACACATTGTACTTCAAGTTAATGGTAAACTTGAGTCGATAAGTTTTAATTTTATTTATAAAAAAATCCAAAAGTTACCGAAAATTTGAAAAAATCCACTGTTTTCTAAATTTCAATCTCTCTGCTTTTAAGACAGATAGTGATGCCCCATAAAATACTTTTTAATTTACATTCCCCATATGTCAACTTTATGTTGGCATCATTTTGGTAGTGTCATTTTATTTTTTTAGGACAGTAGAAGGTTTAGAATTTTAGACGCAATTTTTGCTAATTTGCAAAATCAACTTTTTTAAGGACCAGTTCAGTTCTGAAGTCAGTTTGTGAGGCTTACATAATAAAAACCACCCATAAATGACACCATTTTAGAAACTACACCCCTCAAACTATTCAAAACTGATTTTAGAAATGTTGTTAACCCTTTAAGTATTCCACAGGAATTAAAGCAAAATAGATGTGAAATTTCAAAATTTCACTTTTTTTGCAGATTTTCCATTTTAATAATTTTTTCCTGTAACACATCAAGGGTTAACAACAAAACAAAACTCAATATTTATTACCCCGATTCTGCAGTTTGCAGAAACACCCCACATGTGGTCGTAAACTGTTATTTGGGGATACGCCAGGGCTCAGAAGAGGAGGAGCAGCATCTGCATTTTCTAACATGGAATTTTTTGTCATGGTTTGTAAGAGTGATAACTTTTTAATTTTTTTGTGGACTGAGCTGCGTGAGGTCTTATTTTTTGCGGGACAAGCTGTGCTTTTTATTGGCACCATTTTGGGGTACATATGGCTTTCTGATCACTTTTTAATCTAATTTTTGGGAGGTTAACTAAAAAAAAAAAGCAGTTTAGGGGCATTTTTCTATATTTTTTTTTACACAGTTCACTTGATGGGGTAGATCATGTGATATTTTTGTAGAGCCAGTTGTTACGGACGCAACAATACCAAATATGTCTATTTTTTATTTATTTTTTTACGTTTTACACAATAAGAGCATTTTTAGAAGAAAAATCATGTTTTTGTGTTGCAGTTTTTTAAGAGCCATTTTTTTTTTCATTTTTCGGGCTATAATCTTGTGTGGGGGCTCATTTTTTGCGGGAGGATGTGACGTTTTTATTGCTGCCATTTTGGGATGCATACGACTTTTTGATTGTTTAATATTATGTTTTTTGGTAGGTGATGCGACAAAAAAAGCTGTTTTGGCTTAATTTTTATTAGATTTTTTTTACGCAGTGCACTTTATGGGGTAGATCATGTGATATTTTTATAGAGACGGTCGTTTCGGACGCGGTGATACCAAATATGTGTATCTTATTTATTTATTTTTATTTGTAACTTTTTTAATGAAATATTTGGGGGGAAATTATTTTTTTTTATATATATGTGATTTTTTTTTTTTTTATGATACTATTTCTTTTTTATTTATTTTTTTACACTTTGTGTCCCCCATAAGGTCATACAAGACCTCAGGGGGACATTTAACTTCACTTATTTTATTTTATTTTTTTTACACTTGATTTCTCCTGTAACTGGGGCTGACATAGTGGCCCCAGTTACAGGGGAAATACATCCCCAGAGAGGCTGTACAGCATAATACTATGCTGTACAGCCTCAGTGCAGGGCTGATCGGGTCTATGAGAGACCCGGCAGCTCCTGCACTCTCCCGGCCCCGGCGATCACGTGACCGCCGGGCCGGAACAGGAAGCGCAATAGCGCTTCCTGATATGTATACACAGCGCTCGTTGAGCGCTGTGTATACAGCGATCTAGAAGGCAGGGACCCCTGGGAACGGTCCCTGCCTTCTCTTTGGGGTACCCTGCTGTCACTGACAGCAGGTACCCCACTGTGCAGCTGCACGATTAGCGTGCAGCTGCTATCTCTGAATCGCCGTTTATAAACGGCGATTCAGAGATAGATAACCACTTCCCGGACGTTTATAGTCAACGGGCGGACGGGAAGTGGTTAATGGCTGCCATAGCTGATTTGAAAAAACACATTGTAGAGTTAGAGAAAAAAAGCTTTCTGTTCAATACTTAAAAGTTTAGAGACCATTTTATGCTTTAAAAACAAAGGTCTACCACATATGTTACCATTAGGATCTGTGCTTTCCTTCATATGAAGCAAAACCAGAGGTAGATTTATCACAACTGGTATAAAGTAGAACTGGCTTAGTTGCCCCTGGCAACCAATCAGATTCCAGCTTTCATTTTTCACTGCTCCATTGGAAAAGGAAAGGATCAATCTGAATGGTTGCTATGGGCAACTCTGCCAGTTCTCTTTTTCAACAGTTGTGATAAATCTGCTATGGCAGCCATTAATGTTTTAATTTGCTAGGTGTGTAGTGTTTGTCAAAATTTAGGGAAATGTTTACAAATACAGTTTAAGTCTGGGCTCACTAACATGGCCCTTGTGTGGACATAACAGTCTAGCAGCGGGCATACGACGGGTTGTCAAATAATGCGGACCGTATGTAAAGCTTCCAAAAAAGATCACGGACCCATTCCCTTGATGTTGCGCAGGACCAAGGCATGCATCTACACCCCACTGAAGCTCTTTGTTGGCCTTCCTTGCTGTATGATTCCATGACTTGGCCCCCCTTGCCATTATACAACAAACCTAAGAAGGAAAGGTGGAACAGAAAGGCATTTACAAAATGCAGATCTCATGTGTCTGTGAGCCACATATTGAAGCAAAACAGAAGGTGCCCGTGCATTGACCTCCACAGCACTGCCACAGCCACACAAAGGTTATATTAAAAAAGAGGAAAGAAAGGGAAAACACAGATCTAATACCTGGCATGTTAATGCTTTAAGTTCTTTATTTTAAACAGTTACAAGATGTTTGAAATATTTGTAGACTTTCGAATTTGGAGTGACCCTGACTCTTATTACCATTTGAAAATGGCCCTTTGGTAGAGCCAAACAACCCAACAAGTAACTATAATGTGAACATTTGGGACAGAACAAATGTCGACCACAGACATGGCACAGGTATGCTTCCATACTAATTTCACACTTTCCAAATTACATTGGCAGTATGTAAGAGACCAATGCCCCATTAAAGAGGTTCTCCGAGATTTTTGTAAATGCAAGAACTTCAAAAATACTTCAGTCTAAATATATGACCAAATACCTTTCAAGAGTTAAAATGGCTCAATTTGTCACAGGGATAATCTTTAGGAGAAGCCAGTTGGACGCTGACAAATTCAAACAAACAAAACTTGTACGAATCACACAGGAGGATAAGTCACTTTCCAACACTGAAGTAAAGAGCTGCCTGATACACCTCTCTGCTTGTCACGCATTTGGATCCTGAATTCAGATAAGATATTCTGCTGAATCTCTGTAGAGAGGGAGTTGGGGAGCAGATGTGATCATTAATAAGCAGCAGCACTCTCTATGCAGTCACCATTACCACTGTCCATCCTCTCTGTACTTCGTGTCTCATCCATTCATCCAGAAATTCAACAGAAGATCATCACATCTATATTCATGATCATAATTCCTGACAAGTAGGACAGGAGGATGAGGCAGCTGTTTACCTCAGTGTTAGTTGCTCTCCTGTGTGATTAGGACACGTTTTGTGGACTTCTAGGACAGCAGCCAATTTGTTTATCCAATCTTTGCTCCCTTTCCAAAACAAGCCAATATAACTAGTGAAAGGCATGTGGAAACATATTTATGATAAAGTAATATTTACATGTTTTCAATATCTGAAATCCGGGAGAACCCCTTTAAGGTCCAAATAGGCAGAGAGCATTGACATGATTGTTTCCACTCCGTCCCTCTGTTCTATAAAGTAGAATCCAAACCTGCTGCTGTGGAGTGCATAAATGTGTCGGAAGATCCATGTGTATACAGGTGCCATTTAATTTAAGTATGTTTGGGGTGCTCTGAAACTGGAATAGTCTTTGGATTTTGTTGTGATATCCTTTTATTTATGTATGGTTTTTTTTTAAATAAAAAAAAAATAAAAATAAAAGCATGTTTACAACAACTTTGCATCACTCACTAATTTAAGGGTAAAAAAGGAAAGGGAGACAGAGTTGACAGCTTCCTGATAACTCCACTAACTTTGGAGTAATCAATTTCCAAACTGTAAAAAACTAAAGGGGCACTGCAAATTAAAATTATAGACCATGGAACAGTGGACAGTAGAGGACTGCCAAACAAGTATACAGCCTGAGCCATATAATAAGACATCGAAAAAGGGGGTGTTGGGGGTCAGAGATGAACACGTAGAAACCCCTGAATTACAACCAGCCAGCCCACCTGACAAGAGCATGGCAGCAGCTCCTCCTCTTTGCACTCTTTTGCCTGACGAAACTTATCACTGTGCCAAAGAAAATTGCACGGATCAGTGGAACAAACCGGGCTCAGGCAGCCAGAGTTTAAAGGGGTTGTCTGAGTTATTTTTTTGTCCTTTGTATGTTTCTAACTTGTCAAATACAGCAGCTTTACCATATACTTTTTGCTTCTAAACTTGATGGTTCATGCAGTTTTCAATCAGGGTCACATGACCTGTGATCCTGTGTCATACTAAATAAAGTGAGTATTGGTGGAAGAATACTGGTGAGTGCCATCCAGGGTTGCCAACCTTCCTTTCAAATTTTTCTGGACAACTGAACCAAAATTTACGGACGGCCCAAAATTTTTACGGACATAATAAACTACACCCCTTTTTGAGGACACGCCCCCACTTCCACGCCCCCAGAATAAAGAGGATTGTTCAATAGTTAAAAATAAAATATGGCATATGGAAACAAAATCAACAATTTTCAGCTATTACTGATACAGAGTAGCGGAAGAGACATGTCAGCAGCTGCAGTATACAGCTGGCAGAGGACTGTCCGCACAGGATACAACTGTAGCAAATGCCCAGCTGTGAGTAGTTTAGAAGTGTTCACACCTGGTATGGAGGCTGTAGCACTGACAGGCCCCATTATAATTAATGAGTCCCACTGGTGTCCGATATGATAGAGCAGAATAGAAATAATGTAAACGAGCCTTATGTGCTGTAGAAAGATTCTATTCACTGACAGCAAGCAAAGATCTTAAAGATATTTTGAAAATGTTAACCACATGTTACCATATGCCTCCTAGGCGGCTGAGCATGCTGGGCCTTGTAGTCCCTCTACACTGTCAGCCCTGATCTAAGAAGCACCAGCCTGTAGCACTACAGGTACCATAACTCCTCACCTCACAGGCATTCTCCTGCCCGACCAGCCCTGCAGCCTCCTGCTTGGTCAGCCCGTTCTCGTTCAAACCGAAGCGTTGGGACATGACGTTGGGAGGCGATACGCTGGGTCTTCACATCCTCAATCATGGTGCCGGGAGCAGTAATGGACGTCCCGCCGTGTGACTGCCAGCTCCTGCCTCAGAACGTGAGCGGGAATCTCAGGCTCTGCAGTGGGTTACCATGCGGTTACCAAGGCGGCAGGAAGCAATGCCCACTGATCTGAACAGCGGATTTATGTTTGGTTGCTAGGGTCAGGTTCCGCGTAGGGATTGGACAACTGAAGTGTCAATCTATGTGTCAGTGGGGCTGCTTCCGCTTGCGTTACTAGAGTCTTCCACGGTAGGGCAGCCGCCATTTTATGTGGAAGGGAGTTGGTTGCCTCAGACAGTGTACTGTACTGACACTGCTCAGTCAGTGCTCACTTGCTGAGGGGAATGCTGTGGTGCACAAAGACTCTGATATAAGTGGCAGGCACAGGCAGCAGAACAACCAAGTTTCCACATAAAATGGTTGTCAGTCACCTTTTTTGCCCAGTGCCAGCCCCACACAGGCCAGTTAGTCTCCTTTTTTGTAGTCCAGCCTCCACTTAGTCCACTATAAATTAACTATACCACTGAAAATATATCCTACTAACCCTGCCTGAGAACCAGCCTCACTCACAGTAGGTTGTTGTGCTTGTGCCAAATGCACTGCTGCTGCCTTTTCCTGCCGCCTGCACACACTGCTGCACCTACAGTACACAGCCAGATCTGCCCACGCGGGAAGCCAACGTGACTCAATGCCTCCTCCCCCCTCCCCTGGGTCCCCTCCTCCCTCCCCTGGGTCCCCTCCTCCTCCTCCCCCCTCCTCCGTAGCAGCAGGCTCGTGCTGGTGACGCTGGTCCTGTGTTGTGCCCTCCTCCAGCAGTCCTCCGTCTGGCCCCAGTAGTACCTCAGGTAATCCATGCTGCTGCTGACTGCTTGCACTCGCGGCAGCGCAGCCCGCCCGCTCCCAGCGTCGCCAGGGAACAGTTCACGCATGCGCAGTTTACACTTAGGGATTTCGGCCCACAATTTTACGGACGTTGTTTTTTTCTGCCGGACACTACGGACGGCAGAGAAAAACAACCATTTTTTGCGGACTGTCCGTAAATTTACGGACGGTTGGCAACCCTGGTGCCATCCTGTGTTCTGCATATACAGTGACCTGTGATGACACCTTGCCTCCCTGCTAATCTTGTATTCGTGCCCCAGCAGTTCAGAGGCTGGACACGAGACGTCACTGGCCACACACCCCTTCTCTCCGCTTCTGCTATCTCCTCTCTCTCTGGAGTCTTTTAGATAAAACTTTAACCCCTTCAGCCAGAACACACTCAGGGCTTTTTAACAACATCAGCTGCAGATGGAAAAAGACACATCTGATCTGTCCTCCTCACTCTACATACACAAAGCTGGAGGTGAAGAAGATCCTGTGTCTATCAGCAGTTTCATTGTACAGCTGGGACTTGTAGTCCTACACATACAGCATGCTGCTGCTTCATGAGTCTCACTCGGGGCAGGTCTTGTATTCACTGGCTTTGCAGGAAGGGGGGAGGGGTAGAGATTGTTATTATTGCATGTAAACAAAGACCAGAAGAGAATCATGGAAATGTGGAAATATAGATTTTTTGGCCCGAAAACTTGCTTAACTTAGATATTGCTGCCCATCAGATTTACAGTGCTATATTTTTTATGGTCATAACTCGGACAACCCCTTTAACAACCTGCAGGGATTAAGGATCCAACAGCAGAACTAATGGCCAGGATGCAAAAGCGCCGTTAGGGCTCAGGCACGTGACCAGGTGACACCCTTGGGCGTGTAGCAAGCTGCATACGGCAGGCCCGCAATAAATGGGCAGTGGCTGTATGTTGCCTGCATCACAGATCGCGGAACCAATCACCAGACGTGGTGCCAACACACCAAACGGAACACCACAGAACAACTATGGTGTGCATCCGTGTTGTGTTTGGCCGTTTCTCTGCACTGCCAAAAATTAGCACCAGCAGGACTATTTTGAGGTGCAAACGCTCCTATGCAGATCGCAGACACCATTCAAGTGAATGGGTCTGCCATCCAAATGCAGCGTCCAAACCGAAAGTGCCCCTGCATTGCTGGCCACAATTTGACGCCACTTATTCAGATATAATAAAAAGTCTGCAGTGTGGACCGTAAAAAAAAAAAAAAAAAAAGGTAAAGCTAACTGGTTTGCACAATAAAATTAACCCTAAAATCAAATGGGCCATATTTGCATCTATTTACTTAAAAAAAACAAGCACAACAGTTAGAAGCTTCATAGGTAATTAAATTATAAAATCATATACAAAGTACATCATTTGCTTACAATAGATCCAAAATTGTGAAATTTAGAATGCATACATCCTAAAGCAAAAAGCAAACTCAATGCCAAATTCTACATAAATTTACCCTTTTTAAAAAAAAAAAAAAAGAACATAAGCATGGTCCTCACTGGAGTGACATTGCGCCAAAATTTGCGACTATTTTAGGAAAGTCGCAATGATAAATCTAGCCTGGGCTTCATTTAAATAAGAAAACACGCCCACATTCACTCCACTTTAACACAACTGCCGAGCTCAGCGTACAGCCGAAAAAGTCACATAATTTTGCGCAAAATTATGCGATTGCGCAAAATTTTGCGACTTTTCGCCGCCACATTTCTGACTTGGCCTAATGATAAATCCCGGCCAAAATGTCTAGAAAATAGTATTAAACTTAGAGATGTACCAGCAGTTAAAACACTAAAAAGATCTGTAAAATGAAAATACGAAGAACCCTGGGGAACCTTCCACTGCCTTACAAAATAAAAGCACTACCTCAAATTGAAGATAATCCACACATTGAAATCTTCCAGAAACTGGTCATACAGGATCTGGAGGAAATACGACAGAACTTTTTTGATCTTAATTTGATCTTAATAATCTGACTAAAGCAGAAAAGGAGGCCTTACATTCTCTACATGAAGGCAAAAGTTTTACAATAAAGCCCTCGATAAAGTATATTATCATTGATTCAACAACATACAAGGAGATGTATCTTTTATGCTTAAGAGATGGTACATTTTGCCAAAAGATGAGAGAAAATCCAATACTAAAATATCTACATGAACTGAGAGCTATAGTGCTGGAGGCACTAGATGATAAGTGACTAAGTGAGGAAGAGTCAGATTTCCTAATACTTGCACACTCAGTCATTTTCTTCCCATACCTTTCTACCCCTAAACCCTCCCCTCCCTTTACCCTAACCCAACTAACCCTACAAAGATTGCTCCATTATACCTGCTGCAAAATTAACTTACCTCGTCAGAGGAGTAAGTTGTTTGCTATGTGTTCAACTTGCCGAGTTTGTTACCTAATTGGGCCTCCAGGTACCATGTAGTATGAACAAATGGGGCCATCAGTTCCCGGATCTCAACATCAAATAATGTCAGTTCAATAAACTTCTTCCATTTTTTAATAAACTTGCCTACCATTTTTTCTTTATTAGTTTATGTGTCTAGTCTTTCCATATACAATACTTGTTTCATTGTTCCTAAGATTTCTTCCCATACAGGGACCACTGTTTCTAACCAATGCCTCAGGATACATTTTTGACTGTCATTAGTAGGATATGTATTCCTCCCTCAGTCACAATTGAAACAGAATCTCCCTCTTGGTTTTTTGGGATATAGTCGTTTGTAACCCCCCAAACCTTCTGTATATATTGTATAGTTTGTGTCCAAATGGCCTGTAGTTTAGGACACCCCCACAAGCAATGTAAAAAGCCAGCTTTCTGCATTGAACATTTAGGGCATTTTCTAATATAATGTGCTGAGGTAGCTTTATGCAATATTCTCAATTGTGTTTCTCGCTATTGTTCGCTCTGTACTGCCCGTCTAACACACTCCATTCCTTCCCTCAATTTCTTTTCACAATGAATAAAAGCTCCTTTGACTAGTCCTATTGTTTGTATATTATGGATTCTACAATATAATTCCCGATAGGGGCATCATTGACTTATCCGTTCCCAGGAGGGCATTATACCAAGCCAGTCTATCTGTCTCCCCTATTGATTCAGACTGTGCTTTACAATAGGAACATAATTGGTAATAGGGGAGGTAATGGGATGTTGTCAGCTGATATTTATGTCTGAATTCTTCCCATGTCAAAATTGTTTGCCCAGAGTTGTTCAGTATGTCTAGCAATTTGTGAATTCCCCTATTTTTCCATTCACTATACATTCTGTTGGATCTACCTTGGGGGAAGGCTGGTAAAGACCACAGCGGCATTTTTGGGGATATATATATTGGGAGTCTATATATCTTTCTCAGTGCCTTCCAGGCCATAATCGTTGCTCTCAAAAGAATTGAGTTTTTAATCTGTGGTGGGATTTCTCTCAATTTAGTGTATAGAAGGGCTCACAGTTCACATGGGTGTGCTAACTCCTGTTCTAAGTGGCTTGCCGAGAAATAAGAGGTTTCCCAAATCCAGTCCTTAACATGTCTGAATAGAGCTGCCAGGTTGTAATGTCTAATATTTGGCAATTGTAGTCCACCATCCCATTTCAACATACATAATTTCTTACACGCGGTCGTTTCTTTTTCCAGAGGAGTGTAATGAACGCCAATTGCAACCTCATGACATCCCCATGTTTCAGGAGTAATGGTATTTTTTGTAAAGGGTACAATAGTCTGGAAAAACTTATCATTTTTATAAGATGGGCTCTTCCGCTCAGGGACAATGGCAGGTCTTTCCGGTTCTCTAGTTCCCTCACTATTTTCTGTATTAAAGGGGGATAATTTAGCATGTAGAGTGATGAAGGAGTCCTTCTTATTTTGATCCCTAGATAAGTGAAGTGATCCTGCATCACTTCCACTGCTAATTGATCTGAGCATATGGATCTGCCATTGTGTAAAAACAGCATTTGGCTTTTTTCACATTGATTTTATATCCCGTAACCGGGCCATAATATTGAAAGGTGTCTAGAATTTTTTTCAGGTGTTTTTTGGGGGACTGTAAGTAAAGTAAAAGATCATCTGCAAAGCAGGCTAACTTGATTTTTCCCTCCCACCCTAATGCCCTCAAATATATTTGATTGTAGAAACAATTGTGCAAGAGGTTCTAAGGCTAAATTAAACAAAAAGGGAGACAAGGGACAGCCCTTTCTTGTTCCCTTTCTAAGATCTATTACATCTGACAGATATCCAGGGACATACACCCTTGCTTGTGGGTTCTTGTATGTGGCATTTAGGTAGTTTCGAAAGGGTCCTATCAGGCCCACCTTATCCAGCACTGCATCAAGCCAATCCCAATTAAAATTGTTGAACGCTTTTTCGGCATCTATTGCCAGTAGCGCCGGGTGGTTTTCTTTTCCCATCTCCTTCTGCCCGTTTTGCGCCGCCAAAACTTTACTTATATTTGTTACCGGAGAGCGGCCTTTCACAAAGCCTACTTGATGTCCTCCTATTAGGGCAGGCAGACAAAGAGTAAGTCTGTTATATATTTTGGATACTAATTTAATATCCTGATTAATTAAGGATATTGGGCGATAAGATTCAGGGTAAGCGTTATCTTTCCGTTGTTTTGGGAGAACTGTTATATAGGCCATTTCCCCTGAGGGCAGAAGTCTCCCACCCTTTAACATGGAATTATATAATGATGTCAATGTTGTTGCAAATCCCCCCCCCCCCCCCCCCCCCCATAGTTTTATAACACTCCGCCGGATTCCCCTCTGGGCCTGGAGCTTTTCCATTTGGCAAAGTTTTAATTGTGGCAGTCAATTCTTCCACAGTAGTGTCAGCGTTAATGGTAGTTAAAGAGTCTTCTGATGATTGGGGAAGGTTGACTTTATGTTCTTGAGCATATAGCTTAGTAAAGTATTCACTAAAAATCTTGACTGCTGCCTTCAGATGAGTATACAAGGTACCCATGTCATCTTTTAGGGGATGTAAATGTGTTTGTTTATTATATGGTTGTGTTAAATTCACCAACAGTTTTCCAGCCTTATGCTCTTATGCGTCCCCTCAGAACCACCTTAGCTGTTTCCCAGAATAACTCAGGATTTTGTTTATGTGTCTCATTATCTGGTGAGTATTCCCACCACCAGCCCCTAAGTTTGTCAATAAAGTCCTGACCGGTCGTTAAATGTCCCAGCAGTCTCCAGATATAATCTGTACCTCTGGGTGTTCTTTCCATCATATCCATCATTACCGGAGCATGATCAGAAATAAGCATGTCCGTTATTTCTACTTGCGATACTCTTGACAACAGGTCAGGGGAGGCTAAAAGATAGTCTATTCTAGACCAGGAAAGCTGTGAGTGTGAGAAATGTGTATACTCCCTTTCGATTGGGTGATGGTTTCTCCATACATCTACCAGTCGCGTAGTGGTCAGGAAAGGACATAGTGTTTGTTGTCCCATAGGATTTTGTTTAGACCTAGTCCCCTGTGTGCGTCTATCTTCTAGCTCATTATGTACTCTATTAAAGTCTCCAGCTACTATAATCTGGTGTCCTCCTTCCTGGAGCACCTGAGACTCCAGTCTATTATAAAATCCTTGTTGGGATTGATTTGGTGAGTAAACATTGTATAGAACAAGGGGTCCTACTGGTGATTCTAGCTTTATTCTCAACATCCTTCCATCATTATCTGTGGTAAGGGCCTCGATATTATATTGTAACCTCTTGTGTACAAACAGGATAACCCCTGCTTTCCTCCCTTGTGAAGGGGAGACCACCACCTGACCTACCCACAGCCTCTTCAGCCTCTTAAGGCCCCTTTCACACGAGCGGGAGACTCAGACGTCTCCCGCATTGTGTGTCGTGTACTGAACTCCTGGCACTGAACAGGGGTTACATAGCATTATACTGATTTATGATGCTATGTAACCCTTACAGTTCTGGAATGTGTTGGATAATGCTAACAATGTTATCCAACACATTCCAGAATTGTAAGGGTTACATAGCATCATAAATCAGTATAATGCTATGTAACCCCCATTCAGTGCCGGCAGTTCAGTACACTGCACGCGATGCGGGAGACGTCCAAGTCTCCCGCTCGTGTGAAAGGGGCCTAAGTCTCCAAAAATCCTGCTCATCTAGGTGTGTCTCCTGCAGCAACGCCACATCGACCCCGAGTTTTTTTAGATATCTCAGTACCATCATGCGTTTATGCTGTGAACGTAAACCTTTCACATTCCAAGAGACTATCTTCATGTTATACCTTCACCCCAGAGCTCCGCAGGAGACACACCCAGCCGAGAAAAGATACACTACCCAAATTCTCCTCTGATGTAACAGCAGCAACATGGAGCATGAACATAAACCCCAACTTTCCTTAACGATATTATGGCTTCCATTGACCTAATTTTTTTCGTACCTTTCCTGGTTAAGTCGTTGTCACTGTTTCACCAGGAAAACTTTTCTTTTACTAACTTTTCCGATCATTTCCTCCCTCCTTCACCCCGGCCCCCTTCTTTTTTTTTCCATTCTATTACTCCCTGGGTCTCAATTCCTTCTAGACTACCGGTTTACTCACCCCACTACATTTCCTCTCGTCTTGTCTAATTAGGCACATCAAAGCTTATACAAATTGCTGCATTGCCAACATCATAACCTACAAGAGAAAGTTATCACAATCTAACTAAATGTTATTGTATTCTCACATGTCCCGAAGAGAGCTACCATCACCATCAGTCCCAAACAGATCTCTGTTCTTGAGAGTCCTCGACAGCGTTCTGGTTGAAAGAGGATCTTAGGGGACTGCGTCTCATGGAATCTATTCCTCGGTGTCCTCTTGCTGAAGGGCCTCCTCTACGTGGTGGGCTTGCTTGAAAAGAATGTAGATCTCCATCCATCTCCAGTGCCTCTATTGCTTCTTTTGGTGAAAGAAAAGTTTCTGTAATGTCAGCGTTAATGGTAGTTAGAGAGTCTTCTGATAATTGGGGAAGGTTGACTTTATGGAGAATATCTCTAGCTCGCTCACTATCATATGGTTCTTGAGCATATAGCTTAGTAAAGTATTCACTAAAAATCTTGACCACTGCCTTCGGATGAGTATGCAAGGTACCTATGTCATCTTTTAGGGGATGTAAATGTGTTTGTTTATTATATGGTCGTGTTAAATTCACCAACAGTTTTCCAGCCTTATTACCATATCTGAATAATTGTGCATTTTTATGGTCTGCCAACCATCTTACTTTGCCTTCAAGGTAATAGTCAAAGTTATGTTTAGCTGTCACCCATCGTACCTTATTGGAATTTGTGGGATCATTGATAAAGGATGTGTAGGCTTCACATGCTTCTGAAGCCGCTGCATCATATTTCTTTTGTATGTCTTTCTTTTTCCCTATGGTGTAAGCTATTATGCATCCCCTCAGAACCACCTTAGCTGTTTCCCAGAATAACTCAGGATTTTGTTTATGAGTCTCATTATCTGGTGAGTATTCCCACCACCATCCCCTAAGAGAGCTACCATCACCATCAGTCCCAAACAGATCTCTGTTTTTGAGAGTCCTCGACAGCGTTCTGGTTGAAAGAGGATCTTAGGGGACTGCGTCTCATGGAATCTATTCCTCAGTGTCCTCTTGCTGAAGGGCCTCCTCTACGTGGTGGGCTTGCTTGAAAAGAAGGTAGATCTCCATCCATCTCCAGTGCCTCTATTCAGGGGTGTAGCTAGAAGTGACTGGGCCCCACAGCAAATTTTTGTACGCCCCCCCCCCCACAAGGCCCCACTCCCACCCCCGACACACTTCGCAACTCCATCCTTCCATGCAAACCTCAGTCCTTTAACTAGTCAAAATCGCAGACGGAGGGGGGTTCACAGGTCAGAGCCGCCGGGGCGCAGACAAAGGCAAGGGGCATAGACAGAGGCCAGGGGGGCATATACAAGGGCCAGGGAGGTGCAGGAAGGGGATGGGGGGGGGGCACAGGCCAGGACCAGGGGTGCACAGATAAGGGCCAGGGTGCAGACAAGGGATGGGGGGCACAGACAAGGGCCAGGGGGTGCAGACGGGGGCTGGAGGGGTGCAGACAGGGGCGAGGGAGGCACAAGCCATTGCCAGGGGGGTGCACACAGGGGGACACAGGCCAGGGCCAGGGGGGTGCAGATAAGGGCCAGGGAAGCACAGGCTAGGGGGCACAGGCCAGGGGAACACAGACAGGGGCCAGGGGGTACAGAGAAGGGCCAGGGGGTGCATACAGGGGCCAGGGGGTACAAGGCAGGGGGGCACAGACAGGGGCCAGGGGAGTGTAGACAGGGGCCAGGGGTCGCAGGCCAGGGCCAAGGGGTTGCAGACAGGGGCTGGGGGTGCAGACAGGGGGCAGAGAGGCACAGGCCATTGCCAGGGGAGTGCATACAGGGGCCGGGGGGGCACAGGGGCCCCTGTATGCACTGTGCATACGGTCCAGTGGGGCGCAGATAAGGGCCAGGGAGGCACAGGCTAGGTGGCACAGGCCAGGGGGGTGCAGATAAGGGCCAGGGGGTGCATACAGGGGCCAGGGGGGCACAAGCCAGGGCCAGGGGGGTGCAGACAGGGGCTGGAGGGGTGCAGACAGGGGCGAGGGAGGCACAGGCCATTGCCAGGGGGGGGTGCATACAGGGGCCAGGGGGACACAGGCCAGGGCCAGGGGGGTGTAGATAAGGGCCAGGGAGGGGGTTGCAGACAGGGGCTGGGGGGTGCAGACAGGGGGCAGAGAGGCACAGACCATTGCCAGGGGGGTGCATATAGGGGCTGGGGGGGGCACAGGCCAGGGCCAGGGGGGAGCAGATAAGGGCCAGGGAGGCACAGGCTAGGTGGCACAGGCCGGGGGGGTGCAGATAAGGGCCAGGGGGTGCATACAGGGGCCAGGGGGGCACAGACAGGTGCCAGGGGGGTGCAGATAAGAGCCAGAGGGGGCACAGACAGGGACCAGGGGGGCACAGACAGGGGCCAGGGGGGCACAGACAGGGCCAGATAAGGGCCATGGGGGGCACAGGCAGTGCAAACATACCTTAAAAGCTGAGTGATGTGCACTTGCTGCTGTCATGCTGCTCCTCTAGCTTGCCGCTCTTCCTCTCTCACTCAAGCCACACCCTCCAGTCCGGACAAGAGCTTAGAACTTAGTAGGTGGGCTTAATTAGCATAGCGCACTAGTGGATGGTGCCGAGCGCTATGCTGACAGAAACCTGCAGTAAGAAGAATCACCGGGGGGTGGGAGAGGGTTGGGGGGGCGTTGTAATAGGGGGAAGGCTGTGGGCAGTCAGGGACTGCATTGTGATCCACTGTATGTGAAGGGCCCGGCCTGAGATAATCTCCATGTTGTCTGACACTGAGTCACTGCTCCCGGGCGGACGGGCCCCTTGTCAGCCTGGGCCCCGAAGTAGCCGCTTCCCCTGCTTCCCCGGTAGTTACGCCACTGCCTCTATTGCTTCTTTTGGTGAAAGAAAAGTTTCTGTGCAGCTGTCCACTAGAAACACTCGCAGTATCGCTGGATATATCAATGCAATATTGGTTTTCTTCTTGACCAGCATGGAGCAGATATTAGAAAAGGCCCTCCTACATTTTGCCACTTCTACTGAATAGTCACTAAATAATAGCACTTTATGTTCACGTATCATTGTCGGTTGGGCGCTATGTCTGCACTCGTTAAGAATTGCCTCCTTTGCTGCGTAATTCAAATATTTTACAATAGTGGGTCTTGGTCTAGAACTACTCATTTCCTGGTCAACTGTTCTCGGAGACCCGATCCGGTGTGCTCTTTCCACCGTAAACGTACCTTGCAGCCCCAGGGCCTGAGGTATTTCCACCGTGCATATCTGAGATAGCTGATTAAATGCAATTGATTCTGGTAATCTCACAATTCTCAGGTTACTCCTTCTGGAGCGATTCTCCAAGTCCTCCACCAGGCTCACTCTTTGTTCTAAATCGTTGATCTGAGTGGTGTGCTGCGACACTTCTCTTTGCAGTTGCTGAAGTGCTGCCGATACGGTGGCCTCAAGGGTGGTTTTAATATCTGGCGCTAACAATTTGGCCACCTCCACTCCAATCGTTTTGCAGGAGACTGTTAGATCTCTGTCAGGAGAGTGGTGGTTTACCTCCTCCTCTGACACGCCATTTGTTTCCTTGGTCTGCCGTTGTGGAGGTTGCGAGGAGGATCTGGTGAGTCTGTGTGTTCTATCAAGCACAGTCGCCATCTTGCCCGCGCTTGTTTGTCTTCTCTTGGCGGGAGCACGAGATGCGATGCTGGGGAGCCGTCTTTCAGTAAAAACTTATCCATACGTTACCCCCTAAGTTTGTGGGGTGGTTTCAAGTGGGCTATTCCTAACGGATACGTGGTCTATCCCAGTTTCACAGGTCGTGGGGTCCGGAGCTCTTTCTTCTGCCTCCTTACATGTGCGCACCAGAACCGGAAGTCTCCCCCTGTATTTTTAATGACCCCTTGTAGTGCCCCCTGTTTTATAATTCCCCCTAAAGTGCCAGTACATAAAATGCACCCTCTTGTAGTGCCCATATGTATAGTACCCCTTGTATTATAATGCCCCTTGTAGTGTTCCAGCCTGTATTATAATGCCCCTGTAGTTTTCTAGCCTGTATTATAATGCCCCCCTGTAGTGGTCTGGCCTATATTATAATGCCACCTTGCAGTGCATCCTGTATTATAATTCTTCCTGTAGTGGTCTGGCCTGTATTACAATGCTTCCCATAGTGCCCCCTGTAGTACAATGCCCCCCTGTAGTGCTAACATGTATAATGCTCTCACTCCCTCCCCCACATATTTCCTCTGTAGTATAATGCACCTCATAATGCTCTCTGTAGTATAATGTCACACTATATAATACTCCCCTCTTCAGTATAATTCCCCCCTGTAGACGTGGCATATATAATGCTCCACCCACCCACAGTTCCCACTTGCACTGGTAGTATATACCCCCCCCTGTAGTATAATACCCATAATACATCTGTATATATATTGCTCTCCCCTCTGTAGTATACTGCCCCATATATAATGCTTTCCCCCTGTAGCTCCTCTGCAGTATAGTGCCCCATATATACAGTATAATGCTCTCCCCCTCTAGTATAATGCCCCTGTATATATTGGTCGTTCTCCTGAATATATAATGCCCCCCCCCCAATAGTGCCAATATATCCCGTCTAAAACTGCCATCCCCCTCAGACACAGATCAGAGAATCTCCCCTCATGGCAGAAGCAGGCCTGCCATCTTACACATGAGACACCTCAGAATTAGTATCCAAGTTACAGGACATGAGATTGGAGGACCACATGTTTTTTGCTTTAGTTGACGTAAAATCGCTTTACATTGATTCATCACGTATTAGAAATGAAGACCACCCTTAGCTTCCTTTGAACACGTGACAAACAAGTAAAGAAACATAATGAGTTTGTCATGAAGCAGCTCAAGTTTAATTTAACCAAAAAATCTTCTTTGATGGCATACTCTACAACAAGCTCTATGCCAATCTTCTCCTGGGCTGGTAGGAGGAACAAATAGTGTTTTCTGAGGAATTTAGCCATTGGCAGTATTGCATAAATACATACAGTATATGGCTAAGATATATTGATTATATTTTATCTTCTGGGGAGGCACCAAGCTTCTTCACATTTGTAAAGGAACTCAATGATTACACACTGAGTTTGAAGTTTACAAGTGAAATAGATGAGTACAAACTGGCATTCCTAGATGTCCCTTTGAGACAAGAGAGAGTGGACACAATTGAGAAGAGTTTTTCTTAAATGCACAGCAATAAAAAGTCTCTTGAGATACCCAACCGCACACCCTTTAGAGAGCGATACCTAATGGACATTATTTGTGACAAAGGAGAAACTGCTGTACACTAAAACGATTTAATGAACAGGCACAAGATCTTGGTTTCATGCCTGAGGATATCCAGACAAAATACTGACGGGAGCATTCACAAATGCTATAGAATGTAAATGTCCAGACTTGTTAGTCACAAATAAATCTAAGGAGCCCCCCCCCAAAGGCATCTGTATTATAACAACTTACGATAATGCTCATAATGAGGGGAGAAGAATTTTTCCTAAACAGCAAGCAATTCTCTGTACAAACCCTGATATTGATATTATTCTGGGAGAAAAAACAGAAATTGCCTTTAAAAAAAGTAGAAATTTAAAGGATATCAATAACCATTTTACTGCGGAAACTAGTTAGACAAAAAGCTGAGGGGAACATTTAGATGTGGCCATTATTGAGCATGTGATCAGATAATGCAATATGCAAAAACTTTGACAATGATTTTTTTTCTTGACTACCGTATGCAGTGGCATGCCTACGTTGTTTGGCACCCCGGGCAGGTCCTTTCTCCAGGGGTGCACCCACCTTTCTGCTGCCTGAGGCAAAAACTGAAATGGCATCCTTCCCAATGCTTCACCTAACCCCTTTGCCACAATGAAAGTGCTCATTGCCCATGGCCCTTCCGTGGCCCCCCATCTTATCTCTAGCTGGTGCTGTCTGAGGCGATCACCTCATTGGTGGTGCACCCCTGCCTTTGTCTGGCACCCCCCTCCCCAATACTTTAAATAAATCGTATCCCCTCACAGTAGTATTGCCCTCATTGTACAACCTTCACAGTAGTTTTGTACAGATTTGTGCCCCCTAACAATAGTTATCCCCACATTGTGCCCCCTTAAAGTACTTATGCCTTCATTGTGCCCCCTTCACAGTAGCTATGCCCTCATTGTGCCCTCTCACAGTAGTTATGCCCTCTCTGCACCCCTTTCACTGTAGTAATGCCCTATATGTGCCCTTTCACAGTTGTAATGGCCTCTTTGTGCCCCCTTCACTGTAATAATCCCCATTGTACCCCTTCATAGTAGTAATGCCCATTGTGCCCCATTCACAGTAATAATGCCCATTGTGCCCCCTTCACAGTAATAATGCCCTCTGTGCCCCCTCCATAGAAGAAATCCCCATTGTGCCCCCTTAATAGTAGTAATGCCTATTGTGCCCCTTCACAGTAATAATGCCCATTGTGCCCCCTCCATAGTAAAAATGCCCATTGTGCCCCCTCCATAGTAAAAATGCCCATTGTGCCCCTTCATATTAGCAATGCCCTTTGTGCCCTCTCCAAAGTAGAAATGCCCATTGTTCCCCCTCCAGAGTAGACATGTCCATTGTGCCCCCTTCACAATTGCAATGTCCATTGCACCCCTCCATAGTAGAAATGCCCATTGTGCCCCCTCCAGAGTAGAAATTCCCATTGTGCCCCTTCACATTTGCAATGTCCATTGCGCCCCCTCCATAGTAAAAATGCCCATTGTAACTTCTCCAGAGTAGAAATGCCCATTGTGCCCCCTCCAGAGTAGAAATTCCCATTGTGCCCCTTTACATTTGCAATGTCCATTGTGCCCCCTCCACAGTAGAAATGCCCATTGTGCCCCCTCCAGAGTACAAATGTCCATTGTGTCCCCTTCACATTTGCCCCGAACACCCCCCACTTAGCACGCCACTGGTTGTATGTTGAAACTAGACTCAACATACAATTCGTCAGACTTAGATCCACCCAATCAATATGTCCATTTCTATGATAAAACATCTGTATTGGGTTTATAGTAGCTTCTCTTTACAGTACTGTGCTACATTCCCTGTACCGCCCTCTGTCTATGCCAGGATGAACTGCTCCTCTGGATGTCACAGTCAGGTGAAGAAGCTCCTGTCCTCATAGCAAAAAGTGATTTCCAGCTTTCAGTATCTACTACTGACAGTTAGGCCTTCTTCATGGTCAGTGATTTCCATCAGTGATTGTGAGCAAAAACCAGGTGCGGCTCTACAAACAGAACAGGAGCAGATCTTTCTTTTATACCTTATGTCTGTGGAGGCTCCAATCCTGGTTTTGGCTCACAATCACTGAAGGAAATCACTGAACAAAACACTGTCATATGAATAAGGCCTTAGGGTTTGTTCATACATCAGTTATTTGATCAGTTATTTCCATCAGTTATTGTGAGCCAAAACCAGGTGTGAATCAAAAACACAGAACAGGTGCAGATCTTTTCATTACACCTGATCTCTGTGTAAGTTTCACTCCTGGTTTTGGCTCACAATAACTGATGGAAATAACTGATTAAATAACTGATGTGTGAACAAGCCCTTATACGTAAGAACTTGTTTGGTCTACCTTAGTTATCAGTTTGTTTTTTTTAAACCTTCACTTTCTGTTATTAAAGGGAGTCTGTCACCTCATTTTCACCTATATAACTAAGAGCACTGCCCCACAGAAGACTGCATACACATCCCAGACATACCTGTATGCACTTTGTGTCTGTATTACATGTCCAGAAAAAGCACTTTTATTCTGCAGGAAAACAGCTCCCAAGTGCCCGGCTGAAAGTGAAAGTAAAAACAGCTTTCTCTCTTGACTTAATTTCTAACAGCTATATCTTCTGATATAATGGATATAATGCTGTGATTGGTATCATTTTAAAGCTTGGAATACCAGCTTTGAAAGAAGGTCAGAACCATTTTTCTATCTGCTACCAATCCCAAGATATGAGCAGCTAGAGCAGCCCTCCCCTCATCAGTCTGGTTTGCTTTGGGCACTTGCAGCAGCAGAGCTGGGCACTTGGGAGCTGTTTTCCAGCAAAATAAAAGTGCTTTTTCTGGACATGTAATACAGACACACGGTGCACACAGGTATGTCTGGGATGTGTATGCAGTCTTCTGTGGGGCAGTGCTGTTAGTTATATAGGTGAAAATGAGGTGACAGACTCCCTTTAAGGGATGACATTTGGGTCTTTGGAACCAAAAACTAGTTTTCCACAGAGTCATGGACTCAAGTTACAATGGTTTCAACCTACAATGGTCGTCCCAGAATCAATTAATATTGTAACTTGAGGGATCATATCCCATTCCTTGACAGGTGTCAAGAAAATTAATGTTATCTTGTTCACCGGTGAGTGGTTTTAACCTTTTGAAGACCAGTAAATTAATAGTAAAGCACAGGCAGGAGCCCTCTTGTACTTTTACGTTGCTCTGATCTTATGGGCACTATGCCCACATGATCAGCAGCAGGACCACTGCTGGAATACACCTGTCCAACTGTCCAGATCTGAGATACATCTGATCCCAAAGTAACAATACCAGTTGTTAACAAGACTGCAGAACTGAACTTCATCTATAGCAGTCGCCTCTCCCAAGTACGAATAGTGTCTCTTGGTACTCAGATACCAGGGCTGATTTGCACAAAAAACGGGATGGTCACAAGAGACATATGTGTCTTGGCATGTATTAACACTAGCATACAACAAGGTACTAAAATAAATTCATTAATAGATAAGACCTGAATGATTATAGCCACAGATCAAGGAGATGGGAGTCCAGCAATGGAACAGATGGGAGATGGTAATGATACACAGAGTGGATGAATAACAGCGGAGAGAAATGTGCAGAACTGACCCTGCTCTGAAATACAAGACAGACAAGACAAACCAGAACCAACTTTAACAAACTTCAATATTCATAACGATGGAGGATCCCATGTCCCAGGAAATACTGATACAATACAAGAGACAAGAATAAGATACTAAATCTATAAGCAAATATATAGAGAATACACTCCAGCAACCAGAGAAGCAAAAGGCCGGGGCATATAAAGGCTAAGCAATCAACAGCTGCTCCCTAAATTATCCAGGCCAAACTAGGCAATAACCTGTCTGCAGGCCATGGTAGCATGTTTAGACCACACAGGCTGCCCACAGGAGCACGAGCAACATGCAATCTGTTGTCTTGTTGGGAAACGGCTTCTGGGACATTTTGGAGAAATTGCCGTACCTCTGGTTCCACAAACAAATCAATATAACACAAAGCTGTTAGTGTACCTGAAATGAAGACTAGAAGGGTCTAGCTATTGTACATTATGCCACTCCACCCTTGAATCCTGTGAGTAGGACCGGTGTAATGTTCCCTGGTGAAGGTCTCTTCATGGTGTTAGGGCTCATGCACACGACCGTATGTATTTTGCAGTCCGCAAAACATGGATCCCCCAAAAAAAAAACTGATGACATCCGTGTGACGTCCAAGTTGCATCTGTTTTTTGCAGATCCATGGTAACAATTCCAGTCCTTGTCTGCAAAACGGAAAAGAATAGGACATGTATTCTTTTGTGGAACAGACAAGCGGACACGGAATGCACACCGAGTCATATGAAATGAATGGTTCCGCATATGGGCCACAACAAAAATGGAATGGACACGGACAAAAAATACGTTTGTGTGCATGAGCCCTTACCCACATGATCTACAGACCAATTTCCAACTATCATTCCCTCCGAGACAAAAGTGGGACTCATTACTAAAGAGGACAGACCTCCATTCCAGTCTCCATTGCCGTCTTACTGCACACTGTGATAGCCTTTGAGAGCAGTGGCATGAAGTCAATGGAACACCTACAGTTGGATGTCTGTCATGGAAGTGCATTCTGGTGCTTTGTGCAGACATTATTTGCTGCCCTAAGCTACACATGTGATGTTCGTTTTCACTTGCAGGACACACGATCTGTTCATGTGGAGGTTCATCGTCTGTGCACTGCTTGCTGTCATTCCAGGTCATTGTTGTGCACCTGACCACTGGGACAAAGTTGAACGATGCGACATCTCTGCCTAGGCACATAGTGATCTGCCTCGGTGATAAACCAAGGTCTCTCAGTTTGCAACAAGTGGCGATCACAGGCACGTCAACGAAGAGGAGGCATCTCACAGTCATCCCATATGATCTGATTTTTAAGATTTCATGTGGCTAAAAAACTTTGCTTTCAAGCTTGCTTTTATGCCCCTCAAACATGCTGCAGATTCGAGTTAGGTGCTTTAAAATGTGATCATTTGCAGATCTTAGCGACACCTGTTAACATCCTCGATTTGCATAACCTTCTGGCTTGTCCTTCTTGGTGTTGCAGTTTCAATGTTGAGGAGTATATATATATATATATATATAGTGCCTAGAAAAAGTATTCGTACACCTTGAACCTTTCCACATTATCTCAGGTTACATCCATAAACTTAAAACATGTCCTTAGGATTTTATGTAATCAACACAAACTAACAAGTACCATATGTCTAAAGTGAAAATGAAACATGGCTTTCAAAAATGTTTAACCCCTTAAGGCCGAAGCTACTTTTACACTTAATGCCAAAGCCACTGTCACGGGAGGCCGGCGGCGCGCTCCCCGCTTGCAGCGCCGCCGGACCTCCGTATCCACGGAGCGAGGACGCGACAGGCGTCCTCGTCTCCATAGCAACGAGAGGCGGGGAACGTCGGGCGGGCTTCCGGATGCTGTGTGCCCGGCGTCCCCGCCCCCCTAGACACGAGCAGTGGGTGGTGCTGAGCGCTGGCCCGGCAAGCCAGCGCTCAGAGTTATTGTATATTGTATTTACTGGGTCATGTGGCGCTGGCCACGCCACATGACCAGACTGTTAGCATAATTGAGCGCTGGTCACGTTTGGCCAGCACTCATTATGCAGATGAGGTCATGTGACGCTGGCCCCGTCACATGATCCATTGGAGGGCTTTTTAAAGCAGGCTAGCTGCCCTCTCAAATTGCCTGTGATTAGTCTCCTTTGATCAGTGCTCGTGCGACCTTTTGGATTAGCTTGGATTTTTGAACTTCGGATTTTGGACTTGACCTCTCTCTCGTTTCACCCCCTGGCATTGACGTTACCTCCTGTGTTTGACCCGGCTTGTTGACCTTCCACCTGCGTGTTTGTTCTGTCTGTGTTTGTCCGTCCCTTTGTTCCCTTTCCCTTCCTGCGCACTTATCCAGTGTAGGGTCCGCCTTCGTGGTTGTCCGCGGCCGCCTAGGGCCGACTGAGGCAAGTAGGCAGGGAAAGACGGAGGGGTGCAGTACAGGGCTCACCTACCCTTGTCTCCCCCACGTGACAGAATCACAGGCCTTATCTCATGGAGCAGTTGCGGGCCCTCACGGACCAGGTGCAAGGAATGGCTCAAGCTATCCAGGATCTGGCCGAGAGGCTCCAACAGCAGGAGCAGCTTCAATCCGCTCCAGTAATGGGTCCCTCCACATCTAACCCTATCGTGGAGCCCCATGTTAAGCTACCGGACCGGTTTTCGGGAGACCGGAAGACCTTCCGCTCCTTTAAGGAAAGTATAAAATTATATTTCCGCCTACGCCCCCACTCCTCGGGTTCCGAGCAGCAGCGGGTGGGAATAATTATTTCCTTGCTGCAGGGTGATCCGCAGGAGTGGGCCTTTTCGTTGCCCCCTGACTCCCCAAGTTTGCTGACTGTGGACGCGTTTTTTCTGGCCTTAGGCCTATTGTATGAGGAGCCTGACTTGACCGCTGTGGCCGAGTCTCAACTCAGGGACATTCGGCAGGGTAACCGTCCAGTAGAGGACTATTGCGCGGAGTTTAGGAAGTGGTGTGTCTCTTCTGGATGGAATGACCCAGCCTTAAGAAGTCAATTCCGGGTGGGGCTGTCTGACCAACTAAAAGACCTTCTGGTATGTTATCCCACTCCTGACTCCTTAGAGGCGACTATGACCTTGGCCATTAAACTAGACCGACGGGTGAGAGAGAGGCTGAGAGAACGTTCTAGCATTCCTCAGGTGGCCGTTTTTCCTGAGATTCCTCTTCCGAGTCCATCGCCTGCCAGAATTCCGGAGGAACCCATGCAGTTAGGGGGGACCATAAGGGACCAAAGACGCCGAAAGGGAGCCTGTTTTTACTGCGGGGAGATGAACCACTGGCTCCAGCAGTGTCCCAAACTTCCACCTTCTAGGAGATCTCCGGTGGGAAGCAAGGTAACTCCGACGGTGGTAAGAAGGAAAATTTTGCTTCCTATTTCTGTTACTTATGGTCAAATTAAGGGGGAGGGTCAAGCATTTGTTGATTCAGGTTCTGCCGTTAGTTTTATTAATTTTGATTTCGTACAAACTGTTGGTATTCCGCTAGTTCCTCTAAGGGAGGTAATTCAAATCATTGCCTTAGATTCCACCCCATTGAAGAATGGGCGAGTGGAATTTTGTACGCCCGAGGTGTCCCTAACGGTGGGGATTGCCCATACTGAGACCTGTTCCTTCCTGGTCCTAAGGGATTTACCTGCTGACCTCGTCTTAGGTCTGCCATGGTTACAGGACCACAACCCCGTGATCAACTGGCCTGCAGGTGAATTAGAGAAATGGGGAGGTGATTGTTCCAAATGTTGCAAATCAATTTTGCAGTTAGGAGGTACTACTGAGTCTCTGATCCTGCCTGGATATATCAGAGATTTTCAGGATGTATTCTCCATGTCCGAGGCTGAGTTCCTCCCTCCTCACAGGCATTATGATTGTGCTATTGATATTATTGAGGGTTCCAAGTATCCTAAGGGCCGTATTTACAATCTCTCCACTCCTGAGCGGCAATCCATGAGGGATTATCTTAAGGAGAGTCTGGCCAAGGGTCATATCCGGCCTTCAGTTTCCCCCATGGGGGCCGGATTTTTCTTTGTGGGTAAGAAGGATGGAGGATTGAGGCCCTGTATTGATTACAGGGAACTTAACAAGGTCACGGTCAAGAACAGGTATCCGCTGCCCCTTATCCCAGATTTACTAAACCAGATTCAAGGCGCCTGCTGGTTCTCTAAACTGGATTTAAAGGGAGCTTATAACCTGATTAGAATCAGGGAGGGGGATGAATGGAAGACGGCCTTCAATACCCCTGAGGGTCACTATGAGTATTTAGTAATGCCCTTTGGGCTAAGCAATGCACCCGCTGTGTTCCAGAATTTTGTCAATGACATTTTTAGACCTTTTATTGGGAGGTTCATGATTGTCTACATTGATGACATCCTTATTTTTTCTGCGGATTGGGAATCTCACGTTTCTCATACCAGACAAGTGTTAGAGGTGTTACGTGAGAATAAACTATTTGTCAAAGGGGAGAAGTGTATCTTTGGCGTTCAGGAGGTGGCCTTTTTAGGATACATTTTGACCCCTTGCTCTTGCAAAATGGACCCAGTTAAGGTGCAGGCCATCCTCGATTGGGTGCGACCTTCCTCCCTTAAGGCGCTCCAACGATTTTTAGGGTTTGCGAACTTCTATCGCAAATTTATTAAAAATTTTTCATTGGTGGTCAAACCAATTACAGATCTGACTCGCAAGGGAGCGGATCTAGTTAATTGGCCCTCTGCAGCTATTGAAGCCTTTGAGAAGCTAAAGCAATGTTTTACTAATGCCCCTGTGTTAATCCAGCCTGACCAGAATGAGCCCTTTATAGTTGAGGTGGATGCATCTGAGGATGGGGTAGGGGCAGTGTTGTCCCAGGGATCCTCCACCCTAACTAACCTTAAGCCATGTGCTTTTTTTTCCCGCAAGTTTTCGTCTGCTGAGAGGAACTACGATATCGGGAATAGGGAGTTATTGGCCATTAAGTGGGCATTTGAGGAATGGCGTCACTTCCTGGAGGGGGCATTACATCGCATTGTGGTCCTCACGGATCATAAAAACCTTATGTTTCTAGAGTCTGCTAAGCGTTTGAATCCCAGACAGGCGAGGTGGGCTTTGTTTTTTACTCGTTTTGATTTTTGTGTTACCTTTAGACCAGGAAGCAAGAACATTAAGGCTGACGCTCTATCCCGGAGTTTTCAGGCATATCAGCCTCCTGACGTCCTTCCTGAGCCCATCTTGCCGGCTGACATCATCGTAGCCGCTACCTCGTCTGATCTGGCATCTGAGATCTCGACAGCACAACATCTCGCTCCCACTGGTACCCCCAATGACAAATTGTTTGTGCCGGCTCATTTGCGTTTGCGACTGCTGGGTGAGTGCCATAACTCTGTATTATGTGGACATCCTGGGATCAATGCCACCAGGGAGTTAGTCTCTAGGCAGTATTGGTGGCCATCGATTTCCAGGGATGTTCAGGCTTTCGTAACTGCATGTAATACTTGTGCCAGGTCCAAGAATCCCAAGACACGACCTATGGGCGAGCTTTGTCCATTACCCATACCTAGCAGACCATGGTCGCATTTGTCCATGGACTTTATCACGGATTTACCTTGTTCTGAGGGTAAAACGGTGATTTTGGTTGTGGTTGACAGATTTAGCAAGATGTGTCATTTTATTCCGTTGGGTAAGTTACCTTCTGCTAAGGTTTTGGCGTCCGTCTTTTTAGACCACATAGTTAAACTGCATGGTATTCCTGAGAATATTGTTTCGGACAGGGGGTGCAGTTTGTGTCTAAATTCTGGAGAGCTTTCTGTAAGAGGATTGAAGTATCTTTGTCTTTTTCGTCGGCCTTTCATCCGGAGACCAATGGGCAAACTGAACGTCTTAATCAGTCCGTTGAGCAGTATCTCAGATGTTATGTTGCAGATAACCAGCATATGTGGGCCAGATTCCTGTCTCTGGCCGAGTTCGCGATTAATAACCGTGTGAATTCGTCTTCTGGGGTATCGCCGTTTTTCTGCAACATGGGGTTTCATCCGCGCTTTGGCTCCTTTTCTCCAGCTGTTTCGGCGGTCCCAGAGGCCAATGCTCTCTCTCAGGAACTGTGCACAGTTTGGGCACAGGTTCAGTCGAACCTGGAAAAAGCCCAAAGAATTCAAAAAACTAAGGCCGATAAGAAACGTTCTAAGGGTGTGAATTTCAAGGTGGGGGACATGGTATGGTTGTCAACTAAAAATCTACGCATGAAAGTACCATCCTATAAGTTTGCGCCTCGCTTTATTGGTCCATACAGGATCACCAAGGTGATCAATCCGGTGTCGTTTGAATTGTGTTTACCTGACTCCCTTCGTGTTCACAATGTTTTTCATATGTCTTTGCTCAAACACTATGTTGCTTCCGCTGGTCCAGAGGAACTGTCTCCGCCTCCGGTCGAGGTGGAGGGACAAGTGGAGCACGAGATTCATAGAATCATTGACGTTAGGAAGGTCCGGAATTCCTTCCAGTACCTGGTACATTGGAAGGGATTCGGGCCAGAGGACAGGTCTTGGGTGCCGTTGACCAGGATGCATGCGGATTCGCTCATCCGGAAATTCTACCTGCAGCATCCTGATAAACCTGCTCCCGCTGGTAAGGGTCCGGAGGCCCCTCGTGAAGGGGGGGGTACTGTCACGGGAGGCCGGCGGCGCGCTCCCCGCTTGCAGCGCCGCCGGACCTCCGTATCCACGGAGCGAGGACGCGACAGGCGTCCTCGTCTCCATAGCAACGAGAGGCGGGGAACGTCGGGCGGGCTTCCGGATGCTGTGTGCCCGGCGTCCCCGCCCCCCTAGACACGAGCAGTGGGTGGTGCTGAGCGCTGGCCCGGCAAGCCAGCGCTCAGAGTTATTGTATATTGTATTTACTGGGTCATGTGGCGCTGGCCACGCCACATGACCAGACTGTTAGCATAATTGAGCGCTGGTCACGTTTGGCCAGCACTCATTATGCAGATGAGGTCATGTGACGCTGGCCCCGTCACATGATCCATTGGAGGGCTTTTTAAAGCAGGCTAGCTGCCCTCTCAAATTGCCTGTGATTAGTCTCCTTTGATCAGTGCTCGTGCGACCTTTTGGATTAGCTTGGATTTTTGAACTTCGGATTTTGGACTTGACCTCTCTCTCGTTTCACCCCCTGGCATTGACGTTACCTCCTGTGTTTGACCCGGCTTGTTGACCTTCCACCTGCGTGTTTGTTCTGTCTGTGTTTGTCCGTCCCTTTGTTCCCTTTCCCTTCCTGCGCACTTATCCAGTGTAGGGTCCGCCTTCGTGGTTGTCCGCGGCCGCCTAGGGCCGACTGAGGCAAGTAGGCAGGGAAAGACGGAGGGGTGCAGTACAGGGCTCACCTACCCTTGTCTCCCCCACGTGACAGCCACATTTTTTAAATCTGCCATGTGTCACTTTATCAATTCATAACTTTGGGATTCTTTCACCGATTCGACTGATTCCAAGATTGTTTTTTCGTAACACATTGTACTCCACGACAGTGGTAAATTTGAGTCAATATAAATCACCTTTATTTATAAAAAAAAATCCTAAATTTACAGAAAATTTAATTTGTAATTTCAAACTTTGAAAAATTTGTAATTTTCAAACTTTGAATTTCTCTGCTATTAAGGCAGATAGTGATCCCTCACAAAATAGTTATTACTTTACATGTCCCATATGTCTACTTTATGTTGCCATCATTTTGTCTATGTAATTTTATTTTTTGGGGACGTTAGAAGGCTTAGAATTTTAGAAGCAATTCTTTAAAACATGTGATATTTTTGTAGAGCAGGTTGTTACGAACGTGACGATACCTAACATGCTTGGGGTATTTTTTATCTTTTTTTTACTAATTTCAAATTTGAGTTTTGGGGGGAAAATTGGATTTTTTTTTAAACTTTTTTTTACACTTTTTTTAAAAAAAAATTTTTACACTTTTTTTTTACACTTTCTTAGACTCAGACCCACTTGGTTCTTGAAGATCCAATGGGTCTGATTGTTCTATTACACCATGGCAAGCCAGACGCTTCTGAAAGCGTCCGGTTGCCATGGTAACCATCGGGACGCTGCCACAGCAGAGCAGCGTCCCCATGGGAGGGAGCTTCCTCCCTCTCTTCTGGCCACACTATCGGCGCTGCCAGCGCACCGCAGCGCCCAATGGGAGAGGGAGGGAGCGCTCCCTCTCTGTTAACCCCTTCCATACAGCGGTCCCTACGGACCGCGGCATGGAAGGGGTTAAACTGCTGACATCGGTGCCAGCACCGATGTCAGCAGTTTCAAGCAGAGTATCAGCTGTATGCTGATACTCTGCTTGAAAACCGCTCGGCATCCTGAAAAATCATTGCGGGCGGCACTCCCGCCGCAGCCGCCCGCACATCGCCCGCCCGCACATTACCCCCCCCCCCCAATCGGCCATCAGAGAAAACAGTGGGGTGGGGGGGGATATATATATATAATATATTGTTAAATTTATTTATTTTTTTATTTTACAGTTTATTTCAGTTATTTCAGACTAGCCAATCACAGTGATCGCTAGCCCTGGACCGCCCCCATTGGTCCTGGGCTGGTTAGCTGAGACCCCTGGCTGTAAGTAACTGCCGGGGTCTCAGCACTGTCACCATGTCATCAGACATGGTGACAGTTTAATGCCATGACAGCTTATCCCGTCAGGGGGCGGCAAGCAGCTCCTGCCCATGACGGGATAAGCTGTCATTGGGCGTTAAGGGGTTAATAAATAAAAATCTGAAAAGTGTGGCCTGCATTTATATTTGGCCCCCTGTACTCTGATACCCCTAAATAAAATCCAGTATGACCAATTGCCTTGAGACAAAGTGTAAGATAAAGTGTAAAGCAGAGTTAGGTTATAAAAAAATATCCAAAGCGCTGAACATCTCATGGACAACTGTTCAATCTATCATCTGAAAATGGAAGGAGTAAGGCACAACTGCAAACCTAACAAGACACGGCCATCCTCCTAAACACACGATAAGACAAGAGGCCGATGGTCATCTGCAGAGATCCACAGCTCAGGCGGGAGAATCTGTCCACAGGACAACTATTAGTTGTGTACTACACAAATTTGGCATTTATGGAAAAGTGGCGAGAAGAAAGCCATTTTTGTAAGCAAGCTGTCATGACAGGGGAACAAGGGATAGTGAGCCCTGTCTGTAACCCCGACCACTGTCCCTGCCTACTTACAGAATAAGCCCTAATCGGCAGATCCGTAACTGGACGACAGTCCCTGACCTGAATACGTGCGCAGGGTAGGGAAGGGAAACACGGGGAAGACAAACACTGACAGAACAAACACAATAGAGAATAGTCAACAAGCCAAATCCGTACCAGGAGATAACGTCAAAAACCAAGGGAGAGAGCAAAAGCGAAGTCTGAAGTCCGTAGCCAAAGATCCAAAATATACAAGTCAAATCACAAGGGTCAAACGCACAGCACTGCTTTCAGAGACTAATCACAGGCAATCTGTGACCACAGGTTGCCAGTTTAAATAACCCACCAGATAGGTCATGTGACGTGGCCAGCGTCACATGACCAGATTTGCATAATGAGCAAAGCAATTCCTAATTGGTCATGTGGCGTGGTCAGTGCCACATGACCCATATACATAGCTAATTAATATATAACTAATATATATACAAAGTCCGAGCGCCGGTTCCCCAAGCCAGCGCTCAGATGCCCCCGCCTGCTCGTTGTCCAGAGGGCGGGGAGCACGCCGGGGGGCGCTGCTGGCTCCCCATTACAGTATCCCCCCCCCCTTCACGAGGGGCCACCGGACCCTTAACTGGGGGAGCTGGCTTTTCAGGATGCTGCAGATGGAATTTTTTGATGAGAGTGTCAGCATGCATCTTGGTCAACGGTACCCAAGACCTGTCCTCTGGACTGAACCCCCTCCAGTGTACAAGATACTGGAAGGAGTTCCGGACCTTTCTCAAATCAACGATATAAGCAACCTCATGCTCCGTATGTCCTGCCACCTCAACTGGAGACGGAGGCTGTTCCTCAGGACCCACGGGAGCAACATAACTCTTTAACAAAGACTTGTGAAAGACGTTGTGAATACGAAAAGAATCAGGTAAACACAGCCTAAAAGACACCGGATTAATCACCTTGGTGATCTCATATGGCCCAATGAAACGAGCCGCAAACTTATATGATGGTACTTTCATGTGTAGATTTTTTTGTAGATAACCATACTTTGTCCCCCACCTTGAAATTAACACCCCTTGAAGTCTCCTATCAGCCTTAATTTTTTGAATCTCTTGGGCTTTTTCCAGGTTCGATTGAACCTGTGCCCAAACTGTGCACAGTTCTTGAGAAACTACATTGACCTCTGGGACAACAGAAGTAGACGAGGTAAAAGAACCAAAACGTGGATGAAAACCCATGTTGCAAAAGAACGGCGATACCCCAGAGGATGTATTAACACGGTTATTTATAGCAAACTCAGCCAGAGACAGGAATTTGGACCACAGATGCTGGTTATCTGCAACCAGGGCCGCCATCAGGGGGGTACATCAGAACCTGCTGTGGGGGGCCCGGGCACAGGGCCAGCGTCAGCACCCGGCAAACCCGGGCATGTGCCGGGGCCCTGAGCTCCTCGGCAATGGCGTAGCTATAGGGGTCGCAGCGGTCGCAGTTGCGACCGGGCCCGTAAGCTAGGGGGGCCCCGAGGGCCCCCCTTGCCACTTGCAGGGCCGCACCACCAATTAGGCAAGGTGTGGCGCGGCCCTGCAGAGGGAGATGAGCGCTTCCATTGTGGAAGCGCTCATCTCCATAGTCATCTGTATCGCCGTCCTCAGGACGGCGATACAGATGCCTGTACTGCGGGGCAGGGGAGGGAGAGGCGTCTCCCCTGCCCGTTCCTCTGATAGGCTGCAGGCACTAGGCCTGCAGCCTATCAGAGGCCGGCTCAGGCGGCGCGATGACGTCATCAAGCCGCCTGAGCCGTACAGCGCGGGACACAGGCCGGAAGAGGCCTGCATCGCATCGCTGCCAGCCTGATGGAGGTAAGTATAAGGGTTTTGTTGTTTTTTTTATTGCTGAAATTGCGGACCGGAGCTTTATTGGGGGCATTTTTACGGGCACTGGGGGCATTTTTACGGGCACATGGGGGCACTGGGGGCATTTTTACTGGCACATGGGGGCACTGAGGTCATTTTCACTGGCACATGGGGGCATTTTCACTGGCACATGGGGGCACTGGGGGCATTTTCACTGGCACATGGGGGCACTGGGGGCATTTTTACTGGCACATGGGGGCACTGGGGGCATTTTTTACTGGCACATGGGGGCACTGGGGGCATTTTTACTGGGACATGGGGGCACTGGGGGTATTTTTACTGGCACATGGGGGCACTGTGCGCATTTTTACTGGCACATGGGGGCACTGGGGGCATTTTTACTGGCACATGGGGGCACTGGGGGCATTTCTACTGGCACATGGTGGCACTGGGGGCATTTTTACACAACCAAGATCACAGTTTTACCCTCAGAACATGGCAGGTCCGTGACGAAATCCATAGACAGGTGGGACCATGGTCTATTAGGTATGGGTAAAGGATGTAACTCACCCATAGGCCGTGCCTTGAAATTCTTGGACCTGGCACACATGTTACGTGTGAATGTAGCCGGGGGGGGGGCCCAAGCTGAACTCTTGCACCAGGGCCCATGAGCCTTTAGCTACGCCCCTGCTCCTCGGGGGGCCCACTCAGCCGCTGGCTTTTTTTTTTAATTCATTTTTTATTTTTGCTGCTGCCTCCTGAGTCCCGTCACACTGAGCCGCTTTAATGCCGGCTCCGAGTCCTCACTCGCCCCACTGCCCTTTAACAGTGCCCAGCCACAGTCTTCTCCGTGGCTCAGCGGGTGCCACCTACCTCCTTGCCGCGCTTCAGCTGTCTCCTCCTTCCACCGCCACCAGCAGAGGAGGAGACAGCTGAAGCGCAAGGGAGAGATGAAGACTGAGGCGGCGCCATCTTAGTGGCAGGTGCAGCGACAGCAGCCCAGCAACGCCGTGCAGTAAGTAACTTGCCCCAGCCAGCCCAGTCTGAAGGGTCATTTTGCTTGTATTTTCATCTCCAGCTCTGGGTCATTATTGAATAAGGTCATCTTCTGTACTTCTGCATTGCAACCTGGGGGATGTAGGTCTGATGGGGGCACAAGACGCCAACCTGAGGTCTAATGGGGGGGGAGACCCTGATCTGAGGTCTGATGGGGCACAAGACGCTGACCTGAGGTCTGATGGGGGCACAAGACACCGACCTGAGGTCTGATAGGGCACAAGACACCGACCTGAGGTCTGATGGGGCACAAGATGCCGACCTGAGGTCTGATGGGGGCACAAGACGCCGACCTGAGGTCTGATGGGGGCACGAGACGCCGACCTGAGGTCTGATGGGGGCACGAGACGCCGTCCTGAGGTCTGATGGGGGCATGAGACGCCGATCTGAGGTCTGATGGGGGCACGAGACGCCGACCTGAGGTCTGATGGGGGCACGAGACGCCGACCTGAGGTCTGATGGGGGCACGGGGGGGGGGGGGGGAAATTTGCCTGTAGGGGGCCCCGAAATTCCTAATGGCAGCCCTGTCTGCAACATAACACCTGAGAAATTGTTCAACAGATTGACTTAGGCGCTCAGTCTGACCATTAGACTCAGGATGGAAGGCCGACGAAAAGGACAAGGAAATGTTGATTTTCTGACAGAAGGCCTTCCAAAACCTAGAAACAAACTGCACACCCCTGTCTGATACGATATTCTCAGGAACACCATGCAGTCTAACGATGTGATCCAAAAATACGGAAGCCAAAACCTTTGCCGAGGGTAGTTTATTCAATGGAATAAGATGACACATCTTACTAAATCTATCTTCCACAACCAAGATCACAGTTTTACCCTCAGAACATGGCAGGTCCGTGACGAAATCCATAGACAGGTGGGACCATGGTCTATTAGGTATGGGTAAAGGATGTAACTCACCCATAGGCCGTGCCTTGAAATTCTTGGACCTGGCACACATGTTACACGCAGGCACAAAAGCCTGAGCATCTCTGGATATCGATGGCCACCAATAATTCCTAGAGACTAACTCCTTGGTGACATTGACACCAGGATGTCCACATAGTACAGAATTGTGGCACTCACCCAGAAGTCGCAGACGTAAATGAGCAGGCACAAATAACTTATCTTTAGGGGTACCAACAGGAGCGAGATGTTGTCCTGACGAAATTTCAATGGTTAAATCAGACGAGGTAGCAGCCACGATGATGTCAGCTGGCAGGATGGACTCAGGAGGAACCTCAGGGGGCTGATACGCCTGAAAACTCCGTGACAAGGCGTCAGCCTTAGTGTTCTTACTTCCAGGCCTGAAGGTAACACAAAAATCAAAACGAGTAAAGAAGAAAGCCCACCTCGCCTGTCTAGGATTTAACAGTTTAGCAGATTCCAGAAACATGAGGTTTTTATGATCCGTGAGGACCGTAATACGGTGTAATGCCCCCTCCAAATAATGACGCCACTCCTCAAATGCCCACTTAATTGCTAGTAATTCTCTATTACCTATATCATAGTTTCTCTCAGCAGGAGAGAATTTGCGGGAGAAGAAAGCGCATGGCTTAATATTAGTTAAGGTGGACGACCCCTGAGACAGTACATCCCCCACACCATCCTCGGATGCATCCACCTCAACCACAAAGGGCTTACTCTGGTCAGGCTGAATCAATACAGGAGCATTAACAAAACACCTCTTAAGACTTTCAAATGCTTCTATAGCACCTGGAGACCAATTGGCTAGATCAGCTCCCTTACGAGTCAGATCCGTAATTGGTTTGGCCACTACCGAAAAATTCTTTTAAATTTACGGTAGAAATTAGCAAAACCCAGGAAACGTTGGAGCGCCTTTAAAGAAGAAGGTCGCACCCAATCAAGAATGGCCTGCACCTTGGGTGGGTCCATTTTGAAAGAAAAAGGGGTAAGACTATATCCCAAAAAGGCCACCTCCTGGACACCAAAAATGCATTTCTCCCCTTTGACAAATAATTTGTTCTCACGTAATACCTCCAGCACCTGCCTGGTGTGAGAAACATGAGACTCCCAGTTGGCCAAAAAAATGAGGATATCATTAATGTAAACAATCATAAACCTCCCAATAAAAGGCCTGAAGATATCATTCACGAAGTTTTGGAAGACAGCAGGTGCATTACTTAGCCCAAAAGGCATCACTAAATATTCATAGTGACCCTCTGGGGTATTGAAGGCTGTCTTCCACTCATCCCCTTCTCTGATTCTGATCAAATTATAGGCCCCCTTTAAATCCAGCTTAGAGAACCAGCAGGCTCCTTGGACCTGGTTCAGCAAGTCTGGAATAAGAGGTAACGGATACCTGTTCTTAACCATGATTTTGTTTAGTTCCCTATAGTCTATGCAGGGCCTCAATCCTCCATCCTTCTTACTGACAAAGAAGAATCCAGCTCCCATGGGAGAAACCAAAGGCCGGATGTGACCCTTGGCCAGACTCTCTTTAAGGTATTCTCTCGTGGACTGACGCTCTGGGGACGAGAGATTATAGATCCGACCCTTGGGGTATTTGGATCCCTCAATGATGTCAATAGTACAATCATACTGCCGGTGAGGAGGAAGAAAATCTCGGACATGGAGAATACATCAGAAAAGTCCCTGATATACTCTGGCAGGATCAGGGACTCCGTGGTACCTCCAAATTGCAATACTGATTTACAATATTTGTTACAGTTAAGACCCCATTTCTCTAGTTCACCTGACAACCAATTGGTTACAGGATTGTGGTCCTGTAGCCATGGCAGACCTAGTACGAGGTCGGCAGGTAGATTCTTTAACACAAGAAAGGAACAAGTCTCTACATGAGAAATCCCGACGGTTAGAGTAACGTCAGGAGTACAGAATTACACACTTCCATTATTCAGCGGAGTGTAATCGAGTGCGATAATTTGAATTATCTCCCTTAAAGGAATTATAGGCACACCCACAGATTGCACAAAATCATAATCAATAAAATTAGCAGCAGAACCTGAATCCACAAATGCTTCACCGGACCTCTTGAGTTGGTTATAAGAAATGGAAATAGGTAACAAGATTTTCTTTACCACCGCAGGGGGTACCTTACTTCCGGGAACAGACTTCTTTGAGAGAGGAAGTCTCGGACACTGCTGGAGCCAGTGGTTCACCTCACCGCAGTAAAAATAGGCCCCTCTCAGGCGTCTCTGATCCCTCATAGTAACTCCCAACTGCATAGGCTCCTCCAGGACCTTGATAGGAGACAGACTCTGAAGAGGAACTTCGGGCAACACGACAACTTGAGGGGCAACAGAATGTTCCTTTTGTCTCTCCCTAAACCGTCGCCTCTGAGGTGTCAGGAGTAGGATAACTAACCAGTAGATCTTTCAGATGGTCAGACAGTCCCACCCTAAACTGGCTTCTCAAAGCAGGGTCATTCCATTTAGAGGACACACACCATTTTCTGAACTCGGCACAGTAACCCTCAACTGGACGGTTACCCTGCCGAATGTCTCTAAGCTGAGTTTCAGCTACAGCGGCCAAGTCAGGTTCTTCATATAAAAGACCTAGGGCCAGGAAAAAAGCCTCTATAGACAATAGACAAGGGGAGTCAGGTGGCAATGAGAAAGCCCACTCCTGCGGATCACCTTGCAGCAAGGAAATAATGATTCCTATCCGCTGCTTCTCAGAACCCAAGGAGTGTGGACGCAAGCGGAAATATAACTTGCAACTCTCCTTAAAGGAACGAAAAGTCCTTTGGTCCCCCAAAAAACGATTGGGCGATTTTACATGGGGTTCAATATTGGGGTTTAGCATGGAGGGAGCGGCTGCGGGTGCAGTCCGCAGCTGCTCCTGATGTTGGAGTCTCTCGGCCAGATCCTGGATCATCTGAGCCATGTTACTCATCTGGTCCGTGAGTACTCGCAACGGCTCCATTTGGTACGGCCTGTGATTCTGTCACGACAGGGGAACAAGGGATAGTGAGCCCTGTCTGTAACCCCGACCACTGTCCCTGCCCACTTACAGAATAAGCCCTAATCGGCAGATCCGTAACTGGACGACAGTCCCTGACCTGAATACGTGCGCAGGGTAGGGAAGGGAAACACGGGAAAGACAAACACTGACAGAACAAACACAATAGAGAATAGTCAACAAGCCAAATCCGTACCAGGAAATAACGTCAAAAACCAAGGGAGAGAGCAAAAGCGAAGTCCGAAGTCCGTAGCCAAAGATCCAAAATATACAAGTCAAATCACAAGGGTCAAACGCACAGCACTGCTTTCAAAGACTAATCACAGGCAATCTGTGACCACAGGTTGCCAGTTTAAATAACCCACCAGATAGGTCATGTGACGTGGCCAGCGTCACATGACCAGATTTGCATAATGAGCAAAGCAATTCCTAATTGGTCATGTGGCGTGGTCAGCGCCACATGACCCATATACATAGCTAATTAATATATAACTAATATATATACAAAGTCTGAGCGCCGATTCCCCAAGCCAGCGCTCAGATGCCCCCGCCTGCTCGTTGTCCAGGAGGCGGGGAGTACGCCGCATCCTCCCCGAGTAACGTTGCCATGGAGACGAGGACGCTCCCTGCGTCCTCTCTCAATAGGCCTGATGGGAGGCCGGCGGCGCAACACAGGGAGACCGCGCCGCCGGCTCCCCGTTACACAAGCCATAAGAAGTCCCATTTGCCACAAGCAGGGGCGGACTGGGAACTTAAAGTGGCCATGGAATAAAACCTAAAATTGGCCCCATTTTGTAAGCAGGTCCAAACTGATAGAGGGTAGGGCCAACAGAAGTAGGAGGGGGCAGCAATACCATAGTACAGAACAAAATACCGCCCCAGCAGAAGCAAATACCACAGTGCAGCACAAAATACAGCTGTCCACACCACAGTATGAAACTGTATCATTGTCCTAAAGATGGCGATAGAATTGAATTCAGGAGGGCACCTGTAGCCGCTGACCAGGTGCATAGGAGAGATTATTACTTGCCCAGCTGGCGTATGTGAGGAGGGCTTGTGTGGCCCCCCTAGGCATTGGCCGACCGGGAAATTTCCCTTTAGGGTCTATGGCCATTCCGCCCCTGACTATCCCTCCCAGTCCCCTTAGTGACCCCACATGGTAATTTTTTCCCCATTTGTGCCCCCCATAAAATACAGTAGTTATGCCCACATTGTGACCCCTTCACAATCATTATGCCGCCCTCTCATTAGTCCACCTTTCACAGTAGTTATGCCCCCTTTCAGTAGTGCCTCCTTTACCAAAATAAAACATTAAATACTCATCTAGATGTTCCCCTGATGATCGGAGAACCTCATGCACTCCCCAGCAGGCACAAAGCGGTCACACTTGCTGGGCTGTGTAGGAGGAGTGCAGAGGCATACACTACTTTTTTGCAGTGAGGAACGTCGGATGCGATCGCAGACCCCATTCAAGTGAATGGGTCCGTGATCCGAATGCGGCGGCCCCACTGTGAGTGTCAAATTGCGGTCCACAGCACGGGCACTGACAGCACACGTTCGTGTGCATGAGCCCTAAGGGTGACAGGATCTGACTAAAACTATCCCCCCACCCACAATAGACCCTAATTAGACCACATTCTGTTCAAAGAGCGCACTTGCCTGACACAGCCAGGGGCTGTTTTGAACCTACCACAGCGCTATTCTTCTTCTTCTTATTTCCAGTGCGGCAGAAGTCTGAAGAAGGCCATGATTACGGCCAAAACGTAACTAATGTTTAAAGCCGCAATTCTCTTCATAATAAAAATATCTGATATTTCAACGCACAATTGGAGTTGTTACTTCCATTTATAACTAGGGGTGGGAACCCTACTCCAACCGCTATCTACGGTGTGCAACAAGCTTACACATCAAAGAGGACCTAGAAAATATTTTTCTAATTTTCTGTTGTGTAAACTTGGGGAACATTTTATAGTTCCGTGCATCTTATAACGCAAAAAATACGGTATATTCCCAAATGATGCTAATAAGAACTGTAACTTGTCCCACAAAAAAATCCCTCATTTGGTAACATTGATAGACAAATGAGAAAAGTGATGCGTCTTATCGTAACATGTAATGACACAAAAATGACCTTTTTCCATAAAACATGCTTTTGCACTGCAAAATTAGTAAAATATGAAATCAACTAGCTCTAGTGTAGCTACGTCTGTAGGAAAATAAAAAATGATGGATCTTAAATTGTTATGATGAAAAAGCTAAAAATAAAACCCCACAGCATTCTGAAGTCTGAAAAAATGAATTTGCAATATTTGCATGAAACTATAGAGTGAGTTCTCAAAATCAGGTCTGCTGGTTGGCCCTAGGCACTGACTATAGTAAACATATTATTTATCCTGTGCAATGCTGCCGATGGCATCCTTGCTGGTGTGGCATCTTCAATCAGCAAAAAAAAACATGCCAAATGTGTTTGACGGGAGGAGGATCCCATTGCCAGCCTATTGGCTCCTTGTGCCACAAACATGGGTACTGGTGGTTGCCATGGTTGCTGGCATCATTATGTGCCTATTAAAGGGGTTTTGTCACTTCAGAAAATAGCATTTATCATGTAGAGAAAGTTAATAAAAGGCACTTACTAATGTATTGTTATTATCCATTTTGCCTCCTTGGTAGGATTAACATTATACACTGCTCGCTTCCATGGTTACGACCTCCCTGCAATCCATCAGTGGTGGTCGTGCTTGCATACTATAGGAAAAAACACTAGCCTCTGTACGTTCCCACAGTCCCAAGTCACCAGAGGGTCCAGCATTTTTTCCTATAGTGTGCGAGCACGACCACCACTGATGGATTGAAGGGTGGTCGTGACCATGGAAACGAGCAGTGTATAATGTGATGGAAAAATGAATCCAGCCACCAAAGTAGGCAATATGGACAATCACAATACTTTAGTAAGTGGCTTGTATTAACTTTCTCTACATGATAAATGTCACTTACTGAAGTGACAAAACCCTTTTAAGGCACGGTCTAATACTGATAGGCTATAATGCTTTGGAATACTATGTACTCTAACACATTACACAGATACAAATTTTTCATGTTGCTACATTAACACCAACCCAAAGTATAACATCAACATGGCCAATGTCCATAAAAACACAAAAAAGAATGCCAGGATTGCTTTTTTTCATTCACCCCTCCAAAAATGAATAAACGATAATTAACATACTGGTAACACTGAATAACAGAACTCATCCAAGCCCATACATATATTATGTTTCAAATATTGTACGTCTTTTCTCCGTCTTCTGTGTGCTACAGAAGAGATTTCCTTGTAGGAACTTCTCCACCTTTATTGCTGCTGCTAGGACTGCCCATGCCAGCTATGGAGAAGGATACTATCAGCTTGCAGCCTGGGAGCATTGCCAGCAATAATGAAAACCAGGAAATGACTACAACGCTAACCTCTTCTCGACTGCATGACCCATAAAAAGAGAGCAGCTGTTACCTGGAGGAGGATAGTTAGAGAAGAGGCAACCCCTCCTACAGCTGAGCGAAGTGTAACATTTGGATCCTTGGTGCAGATGTACATTTTGTGAACTTTGTTTTTACAAGCTGGCATTTTCAGCATGACTGCCCTTCTGTTGCTGGGCGTAAGTTTATAATTAACACAAACTTTAATGAGAATTTCATAGCTCTGCTATTAATCACAAAAATTGAGGTTGAAGGGTTTCACCAAGAATTTATAGTCCTGGGTAGGGTAAAGTGGATAAACTATCCAAGATTGTTATTGTAGTTTCTTAGGAATTTAACATTTCCATAGTTGCAGGTATTTGGTGATATAGATGGATAGGATTTAGATTTTTACATGGATCTTGGCTTTGCCAGCTGTAATATTGAAGATACTACTGTATACAAAGATCCTGCACATGCTACATGAATACTCCAATCCAGGAATTCCAATAATACAAAAAATACACATAAATTCAATATAAATGAATAGGATTCCAGTCACCCAGCAACCAATACTGAGGTCCAGTGGTGTAATTAGAAGCGTTTAGGGGAAAAAAAACAAAAACTACTTTGATACAAATCTGTATCAAAGCCAAGCGAACTATTGCACACCTCACCATATGATATGACCTTAACCTCAACAATGCTAAGGTCGGAATTGTTTCACAAACAAGAATGGAACCACCTATCATCATACTGAAGGATATACCAGAGGATACAGTACTAATCAGACAGTAATAGGCAGAATGACATCCACTGATTTACAGGTGACCTAATCTCTGATTGTAATAGTTCTCCTTCTGCTTATTCCCCATCCAACCCAGACCACCAAGCTAGCTTCTCCTGGACATAACTCATCTCTACAGAGATTGCTGCCCAGATGACTTCAGCTCCTTGATTTTTAGCATAGTATAAATAAAAAGTTTAAAAAATTCCCATACAGTGCCCCTTTAAAAAATCCCTTACACTAAGCTCCCTAAAAAATATGCACATTGTGCTCCTTGAATAAAAATGCACACTTTGCCCCTTAATAAAAAAATTCCCACACAATGCACACTAAACAAAAGAAGATTACCACACTGCACCTCCTAATAAAAAAATATTCTACAGTGCCCCCTAAGTTTAAAAAAAATTGAGCACCCTAATAAAAAAAAATAGTCCACATTGTGCCCACATAATAAAAATCATGTTCCATTGTGTGTCCCCTGAATAAAAAACATGACTGTCATGACTAAAAAACATGACTGTCTCCCACTTCAGTACAGGAGCGAGGACGCGGCTAGCATCCTCGTCTCCAAGACAACGGGGGCGGGGAGAACCCGGCACGCACTCAGCCTCAGCAGGGCCCATCCCCTAGGCAACGAGCAGGCGGGGCCTTTGAGCGCTGCCAGGGATAGCCAGCACTCAGCTGTTATTAATCCTATGATTTGGGTCACGTGACGCCGTTTCACTCCTGTCTAGTATTTCTGACTCATTTGTTTGATGTGGTTATCTTTATCTACTTTTAGTACCTGAAGTAAAATCTGATGTAGTTTGAGGTCAAATATATGCAGAAATATAGAACATTTCGAAGGGTGGGCTGGGAACTTAAAGAGGCCCTGGACCTATGTTATAGGTGAGTCCAAAATGACATAAGACGGGCCAACACATGTAGGCAGGGTCAATACGTGTAGACAACAAAAGTGGGTGGGACCAGCAATACCATAGTGCAGCACAAAATACTTTCCCAACCAAATAATACAGTGCAACACAAAACACTGCCGCCCCTACCGCAGTATAGAACTGTATTGCCTCCCTGAGGATGGTTATAGTTGAATTCAAGAGGGCACCTGCAACAGTTGGCCTGTTGCTCAATTAATGCTAGGATCATCAGATCTTTAGTCACCCAGCCAGCCAGGGGTCTAGCTAAAGGTTCATGGGCCCTGGTGCAAGAGTTCAGCTTGGGTCCCCCTTCCCTCAGTGCTTTGTGGCCAGGGGCAGAGAAGCACATAACCTTCATGCTGCCTTAGACAAAATGAAACGGCACCCCCATGCCATATTTTTCACCTAATTCCTTCTCTCCAACCAAAGGTGTAACTTGACTATCAAGCATCAAGGTCTTTGGGCCCCCTTAGTAGGGTTGCCATCTTTCCCAACAAAAAATACCGGCCAAGTTAAGCCACAACCTAAAGGAGGTGTTTTTGTGGCTTAACACGGGGTGTTAAGTCACTATGTCATAATGTGGCTCCCAGTATAAATAGTGCCCCTCAGTAATATTAATGCCTCCATCAGTGACCATAACGTCCCCATTAGTGCCCCCGGTAATAGTAATGCCTCCATTACTGCCCCCAAAATTAATAACTCCCCCATTAATGCCCCCAGTAATAGAAATGCCTCCATTAGTGCCCCCCAGAATTAATAATGCCCCCATTACTGCCCCCCAGAATTAATAACGCCCCCCATTAGTACCCCCCCAGGCACTAAAATACTGGCCATGCCGGTGAGATACTGGCCAGGTGGCAACCCTACCACTCAGGCTCCTGGGCCCAGTAGCAACTGCTACCTCTGCATCCCCTATAGCTACTAGCAGCTGCGAGGAGGGCTTGGGTGGTCTTGGATTCCTGGGCATCGGCCCACCAGGAAATTTCCCTGTAGGGTCTATGACCAGCAGCCCCTGAACATTCCATATACCCATTTGAGTCCTGTTCCATGCCACCGTCTGTCCATTCTTACATTACTTCATAGGCTTCTGGACTAGTGACCTAGGAGAATGAACAGCCATTAGCTGCCACAGCATGACCACCAGCCTTGTACCTCAGCACCTAACGCTCCTGGCATGGGTCCAGTAGGACTTTTTCCTGTAAGGTCCATGGCCAGCCCACCTGTTCACAGTGACTGAAGCCATTTGTTTTGATACCATAGACACACACACACACCCTTTCTCCAGTCACTCTGAGGTACCAGAGGCACTATAAATAGTGTGAGGTGGCAGGACTCTGGTAACGCATTCCTGTACTGTGCAGTCTGTCAGCAGTCACCTGCACTGTACAGAAGAATATGCATAGGCTAGAGCAGACAACCAGCGGGCACTGTCAGGGCAGGAGCCATGTGTAAGGACCTGGTCCTTACCAGTGATAGGAAATAGCCGACCCTACAGGAGCTGGCGATTTCCCATCATTTGTAGGGACCTCTTCTGCCTCATTGATCTGGTTAGTGGTTGGTTACTGAACTATATTAGGATTAAGTTGCTTCTCAATGACTTGGCTAAATCCCCTTGACTATTAGGACCTGGTCATTAACTATGTCCAGTAACACAGCTTCTACATGGATGCAGTGTTATAGTATACAATAAAGTTATATAGGGGACTATTGTAGAATAAGCCTCTTTTATTTGTAATTTTATTTCTGGAAAATTTTTACAATAAACAATAAAAAAAATATCATGTGACTTCTGAGCACTTGTCTCTGCAGAAATGTCCGATCCTGTGATATTCATGGTAAAGCGCTCCACAGAAATATCTGGTCATGTGATCTTACTTGTACTTTCCTAGTAGTTAAAAGGGTTATCCGATATAGAAAATATCCCCGCCAATGCCCAGGCCCCATGTATGGATTATACTTACCTGCTCCTCGACACTCGCATCACTCCGGATTGCTGCATGACCGCTGCTGCATCTCCCGTCAGTCGGATCAAAACATCCAGTGATGCGGGGAGCAGCCAATAGCAGGCCGTAACATTGACCAGTCCCAAGGGGGCTCGTCCCAGTTGTGGCCTGCTATTGGCTACTCTCCCTGTCGCCAGATATTTTGATCTGAGCGACAGGGAGATGCAGCGGCGGAGATGTAGGGATCTGGAGGGACGTGGGTGCCGACGAGCAGGAAATTATAATCGATACAAGGGGCTCAGATTTTTTTTTTTTTTTGGGGGGGGGATTTCAGATATTGGATAACCCCTTTAACATTATTTGTTTAAAAAAAATGAAATTTCCTATACCTCAAAAGGACCTTTTCCATCTATTATGTATTACGAAGGATTCATACTGTTGAGGTTCTTTTCAGGGATGGGATTAAGTCGACTCACACTAAAGGGAGTATTTCCCGCGCCCCAAAAGGACCATTTCCAACCATTATGTACTAGGTCCTTTTCCTGCTGAGGTCCTTTTCAGGGATTTAGCTTACTTTCTGTACATAGAAGTGACTATGTTCCTTACTCCAAAAGGACCATTTCCATCTATTAACTAGGAAGTTGTAACACAAACTTTATAAAAATATTGTGACAGTGATCATGATCATGGTTCAGAAATGAAGAAGCGTTTTTGTTTTTTTTAATGGCCTTTTAAAATCCCTTTAGGAGGGGCAGATCCTAGATGGCAGCTGACACATTACTAGTGGACGGGGGCAGTGAAATGAGATGTCAGTGAAGGCAGAATAGTAGGAAGAGGCAAAAAATGAGTATGACGTCACTGTCAGAGGTAACTTCATCCTGTTGTCAGATGATGATGTTGATGGCTCAGTCGTCCTTTCCACATTTTTATCTCCTTCATCCATAATAGCAGTTGCCCAACAGCTAGTGGAGTCACTGGTTAATACTGACTGGGAGGCTGGTGCCGAGTCTGTCAGTGCCGCCACCGCTGCTACAGCCACTGACATTACTGGTGGATGATGTGTTTTTTTCCTCCATTATCCTGTCCTCTTTCATTTTCTGTTGGTGATTGTACACAGAGTGATGCAATATTGAAATGTACGTTTTCTCAAATACACACCAAAATGCCGTGTGATGATTGTCTGCTGTATAAAATGCAGGTTTTGCTCAAATTAATAAAAAAGGAAAAGTCAATTTTAGCTGGCACTGCACTAAATAAAGAATGCACAGTCACTTAAAGGGGTTCTACAGGAATTTAGAAAATAAAAATACTTAAATATGACTTTATTGTAAATATATTCCCATTTACCTTTGATTATTTATAATGGGTCATTTTGTTTAAGGAGCAATGATTAAGAGAAACAAAATGGCTGCTGTCCTATTAGTACTCTACACACAAAACCTGTCCTAATCACACAGGAGGACAAGTTACTTCCGAGCACTGAGGTAAAGAGCTGCCTCATCATCCTCTTCTCCTACTTGTCAGGGGTTATGATCCTAAATACAGATTATAAGAACTTTAACTGAATCTCTGTAGGAATTAAGCTCATGAGAAGACAGCTGAAGTAAAGAGAGGACGGACAGGACAATGTGGTCATCAGCCACATCACCCCCACTCTCCTCTCTGTATTTCATGTCTCCTCATGAACTCCATTCCCACAGAGATTCAAATGAAGATCATATTAAACTGTATTCAGGATCATAGAAGAAGTTAAGGCAGCTCTTTGGCTCACTGCTCTGAAGTAACGTGTCCTGCTGTATGATTAGGACAGGTTTTGTGTGTACTAATAGGACGGCCATTTTGTTTCTCTTAATGATTGCTCCCTAGACAAAACAAACCAATATAACTAATGAAAGGTATTTGTGGATATACTCATAATAAATAAACCCGATGTTCGGGTGCTCGGGTGCTCTGGCTGAACACTAGGTGGTGCTTGAGTGCTCGGCCGAGCACCCGAGTACAATGGAAGTCAATGGGAGAAGACCAGGCACCCCCTGCTCGGATGAGGGGAGGGTATCTGGTCCATAGGGAAACGTCAGAAAATGGTGGAAACACCACATAAATGGTTAGGGAACAGCATGGGGAGGATGTCTGGATGCATCTTGGACACTGAAGTCGATGCTATTAACGATGATGGCCGACTATTACGCCACTTCTACGGAATGACGAAAATACCCCCCCCAAAACCCAAGATAACATCGATTTTACAGAAAATATTGTTAGGAAACATATATTTACTTGTACGTAAAGCGCAAGTAGAAGCACACCCTCACCCCTAATGTTTTACACTGTCAGATCAGCAGCAGATCAGCAGATGTTTTTGAGTGTCAGCAGCACTGAACGTCAACTTGACAGGATGAGGACCAGAGTGAAGAAGTAACATAATAACATAGTTTATAAGGCCGAAAAAAGACATCTGTCCATCCAGTTCGGCCTGTTATCCTGCAAGTTGATCCAGAGGAAGGCAAGAAACCCCTGTAAGGTAGAAGCCAATATTCCTAACTTTAAAGGAAAAAATTCCTTCCCGAAGAGGAAGTAGTGGATGATGAAATCACTGCCCAACATGGGAAGGAGGCAAGCTGAGCGAGGACAGCAGTACAGAGAGGGAGGGATGCGCAGCACCGCAACAGGCTGTAAGAGGCGGTGGGGTGGCAAAAGGGAGAAGGCAGGCCACACCAACAAGTGTGGACAATAAAAGAATTGTCATTTGTAACCTGTGCCGTGCCAAAATGAGCAGGGGCATGAACACTAGCAACCTGACCACCACCAGCATGATCTTCATGGCAACAAAGCACCCTAATAGGTGGGCCAAACGCCTGGATCCACAATCGGTGTCTGCGGGTCACACCACTGCCTCCTCTTCCCTGTGTTATGTGCTAGCCAAGACGCAGGCCCAGATGCCTCCCCCCCTGCACCTGGACCCGCGCAAGCACCATCAGCGAGCACATCCACTTCTGTGTCCCAACGCCGCGTACAGATGTCCATACCCCAGGCCTTTGAACAAAAGCGCAAATACCCAGCCACCCACCCACAGGCCATAGCACTAAATGCAGATATTTGCAAATTGCTGGCGCTGGAAATGTTGCAGTTTAGGCTTGTGGACACTGAGGCTTTTCGCAGTCTGATGGTGGCTATCCCTCGTTACTCAGTACCTAACCGCCACTATTTTTGCCGGTGTGCCCTCACCGCCTTACACCAGCATGTGTCCCGTAACATAACCCGTGCCCTGACCAATGCAGTTACTGGGAAGGTCCACTTAACGACTGACACATGGACAAGTGCTTCTGGCCAGGGACGCTACATTTCCCTGACGGCTCACTGGGTGAACGTTGTGGAGGCTGGGAGCCAGTCATACCCTGGGATGGCACAGGTGCTACCGACACAAAGGATTGCGGGCCCTACTTCCATCAGGATTTTCGCCACCACCTACATTAGCGGCTGCAACCCCTCCTTCTCCTCCATCACTTCCATCTAGGAATTCTCATCTTGCAGCACCAGTCAGACTTGAGTCAGTAGCAGGAAGCAGTTTAGCACAGCGGTGGGCAAGAGGCAACAGGCTGTGCTGAAACTTATTTGCTTAGGTGACAAACAACACACCGCCACAGTGCTGTGGCAGGGTATAAGGGACCAGGCTGAGCTGTGGCTCTCGCCACTCAACCTACAACCAGGCGTGGTTGTGTCTGATAATGGCCACAACTTGGTGGCTTTGGAGCTCGGCAAGCTCACACACAAACTGTCACGCTCAGGTGTGGGGGGAAAACCACACAGAGCGTAGGAGGGAAAGAAGATTAGGCCTGGAAACTAAGAAAGGTAGATGGACAGGAAACCATGACTCTAATCCTGATTGACTACCAGTATGAACAGGCCTCAAATGTAGGTGAGTTCATACACAGGAACCTAAACCAAACTGACCCTATAGGACCCTGGAACTAATGACAGGAATGAGTCTACCTGTTCCTCCAACAGGAAGGATGAACAGGAGTCTCCCTCAGGCCAAACAACTGCTTCAACTTAGTGGTTCAATGGTTTTTGAAAAAATTACACTTTTTTGCCTGAGCTGCTGGTGAAGGTGCACATTTCCGAAAGTCACCTACAGATTCCACCGGTCTGGCAACGCTGCAACAGCGCTTACACTTGGCAGCTCACTGACTGCTGTGCGACCTGAGCACGCGCTGGAACTCTACCTGCTCACAATAAAGACGGACAGCGCTGCATGTGAAAAAAGGTTCTGATAAGCGGCCTAGTGTCACAACTAGGAGGGAAAAGTTTTGTAAAAGGATAAAGGATTACCTAGCTGACAATGTCAATGTCCTCAGCGATCCCTCTGTGCCTTATAAATATTGGTTGTCTAAGTTGGACACGTGGCACTAACTGGCGTTCTACGCCTTGGAGTTGCTGGCCTGCCCTGCCGCCAGCGTTTTGTCGGAGCGGTTTAGTGCCGCTGGGGGCATAATAACTGCTAAGCGCATCCGCCTGTCAACTGAAAATGCTGACAGGTTGACGCTAATCAAAATGAACAAGGCCTGGATTGCCCCTGACTTCGCTACTCCACCAGAGGAAAGCGGCTGAACATAAAGGAACTTTAAATGTGGCTTTTAAGGTGTATTGAATACACTGTATTTCTATGAACCCCTTCCTCTTCCTCCTCTTCCTCCAGCATATCAAACTGCTTATTAGGCTGCCCTCGCCTTTAAAAATTTAAGAGGTTCACCAGCAGGCCCTCCCCCCTAATTTTTTAACCTAAAAAAATTAACCTCACTCTGGTCCTCCTCACATGTTGACCTAACAAGAACCTGTCTTGAGCCGCCCTCCAAACTGAGACATGAAGCTAGGAGTTTTGGATGACTTTGTTTCTTGGGCTCTGCCAGCAGGCACAGTTTCACCGCACCCAGAGCCATGGCCTCTGCATTCACCATCAGCAGCACGCCCACTTCCCTGTCCCTTTCTGCTCGCCTTGCGCATATTATATAGTATATATGCAACTTTGTCACAAATACAGTAGTGCAGATTTTTATTAAGTGAATGATCAGAAAAATTTCAACAAATGTGAAATATTTAGAATGCGCAAACGTTATAGAGGAGCCGCAAATGAGGAACGGCCTAAATTAACAGTAGAAAAAATACCAACGGATGTCAGGTATATAGACTACAGAAACGTTATAATGCACACGCTGTGCACGTGGTATTAGCGTCAGGCACACTTGCATTCTTTTTGCCACAAAAGAAAAAAAAATGCAGCCAGATATAACAATGGACTTTTGTGTCTTTTATAGGTCCCTCCTTGCACAAGTTATACTGCAGACGAAAATGAGGAACTGCGGCCTAAATTAACGTTATTAAATGTAACAACGGATGTCAGCTACATAGACTTTTGAACGGTTGTAATACGCTGTGCACCTAGCGTTACTGACAGGGCACACTTGGGGGTTTTTTTGCCACCCAAAAAAAAAAAAAGCAGACATATTTCACAATGGACTTTGGTCTTTTTGGAACAGAAACAATCTTTCTACCTACCCAAATCCTATCCCTATAGTTTAATTCCCTCCTTGGGCAAATTAAACTGCAGACGCAAATGAGGAACTGCGGCCTAAATTAACGGTATTAAATACGGAGGTCAGCTACATAGACTTTTGAACGGCTGTAATACGCTGTGCTCCTAGCGTTACTGACAGGACACACTTGGGTTTTTTTTTGCCACCCTGTCCCTTTCTGCTCGCCTTGCGCATATTATATAGTATATATGCAACTTTGTCACAAATACAGTAGTGCAGATTTTTATTAAGTGAATGATCAGAAAAATTTCAACAAATGTGAAATATTTAGAATGCGCAAACGTTATAGAGGAGCCGCAAATGAGGAACGGCCTAAATTAACAGTAGAAAAAATACCAACGGATGTCAGGTATATAGACTACAGAAACGTTATAATGCACACGCTGTGCACGTGGTATTAGCGTCAGGCACACTTGCATTCTTTTTGCCACAAAAGAAAAAAAAATGCAGCCAGATATAACAATGGACTTTTGTGTCTTTTATAGGTCCCTCCTTGCACAAGTTATACTGCAGACGAAAATGAGGAACTGCGGCCTAAATTAACGGTATTAAATGTAACAACGGATGTCAGCTACATAGACTTTTGAACGGTTGTAATACGCTGTGCACCTAGCGTTACTGACAGGGCACACTTGGGGGTTTTTTTGCCACCCAAAAAAAAAAAAGCAGACGTATTTCACAATGGACTTTGGTCTTTTTGGAACAGAAACAATCTTTCTACCTACCCAAATCCTATCCCTATAGTTTAATTCCCTCCTTGGGCAAATTAAACTGCAGACGCAAATGAGGAACTGCGGCCTAAATTAACGGTATTAAATACGGAGGTCAGCTACATAGACTTTTGAACGGCTGTAATACGCTGTGCTCCTAGCGTTACTGACAGGACACACTTGGGGTTTTTTTTGCCACCCTAAAAAAAAAATAGCAGACGTATTTCACAATGGACTTTGGTCTTTTTGGAACAGAAACAATCTTTCTACCTACCCAAATCCTATCCCTATAGTTTAATTCCCTCCTTTGGCAAATTAAACTTCAGGCACAAATGAGGAACTGCAGTCTAAATTAACGGTATTAAATGTAACAACGGATGTCAGCTACATAGACTTTTGAACGGCAGTAATACGCTGTGCACCTAGTGTTACTGACAGGGCACACTTGGGTTCTTTTTGCCATAAAAAAAAATAAAAAATGCTGAAGAATTTAACAATGGACTTTTGTGTCTTTTGAACAATGATACTAACCCTGCCTATAGAAATTCTATCCCTACACAAGTCTCTCCTTGCGCAAATGTTATACAGCAAGACGCAAAAGAAGTACTGCGGGCTTAACAGCAGAAATTATAGCAAAGTATGTATAAAGTATGTATAAAAGTATATATAGTATACAGAGAGTACCCTACAGCATGCAGCAGCAGCACATGTGGCGTTAATGGCAGGCCACCTAGTGCTATTTTCACCACCTTTAAACACCCCAAAAATAATAAAATATTGCTTTGTGCCAGATATAATAGCCCTTAAAAGGGCTTTTAGATCTTTTTTGAGCTATTTCTATCCCTGCCTAGCGTGCTTCTCTCCCTACAATGTCTGTCCCTCCTTGCAACAGCAGCACATGTGGCGGTAATGGCAGGCCACCTAGCTCTATTTTCACCACCTTTAGGATATAATCATTTTTATTAGTTTTACATCAGTTATAAAAATACAAGATAGTAAGCAGTGTACACAGTTGCATGTAGTGAACACAAACAATAGCAAGGGTCACTACAACAGTAGGAGTGATCCCAAGAAAATAGGAAAATAAGCGTCAACCGACGCGCAACAATAAACATAAAATGAGACTGAAAAGTATAGGTAAGTATGTAGATATTTAGATACGGTCTTCAGATAAGAAATAAAGCACACATTCGGAGCACATTTATAGCACTTTTATAGCACTTGGCGTCATGGAGAGTAATCTTTATACAGTAACCAAGGAGCCCATCTCGCGTCCCTAATCTTCAGAGAAAGAGTGGTATCTGGCAACAATTGTTCATATCTACAGGTAATGTTTAAAGCTTGGATAGTTTCCCGTATAGCAGGAGGGTCAGTGGATTTCCAATGTCTAGTTATTATTAGTTTGGCATGCAGTAATATGTGACCAATCACACCTCTACAATGATGGGGGATGTTGTCAATGCCAATGAAAAGCAAAGCAAGGGCCGGAGAAGGCAAGAGGAGTATGTCAGTTACTTGACTGATCAAATCAAAAATCTGTTGCCAATATGAGGTCAGTTTCGGACATGCCCATAAAATATGGTAGAGGGAGCCCGTCTTGCCACATTGTCTCCAACAGCATGAGGGGGAGCCAGGATACATTTTGCTTAATCTAGACGGAGTATAGTACCATCGAAGTAGAGTCTTCAACCCTGCCTCATAAAGCGTGGTGCATTTAAAAGTGGAAGACAAGAAATGGACTGCATTGCTCCATTCTACCGTGGAAAAAGAAGTATGAAAATCTCTCTCCCAATGTAGCATAGGAGGAGATTTGGTAAACGTCGATTTGTCCCCCATTAAGTCATAAATGTATTTAGTGGAATGGGATTTGAAGAGTAGTGGGTTTTGGAATAGTTTAAGGAGGTCTGTATGGCAGTTAAGTGGATTATGGATGAGTGTGTCGAGGCAGCGTCTGACCTTGAGATAAGACAGAAATTCCGAATTTGGTAAACAACCCGACTTGGTCAAGGAGTCAAAAGATACCATCACAGAGTCCTGCACAAGATCTCTAGCCGATGTGACACCAGCGTAGCTCCATCGAGACAGATCTATATTGCCAATGATTTGTTCCAACATCTGCAGGGATATATGAGGTAGGAAGGCTAGGCCTGGTGACCCCTGGGAGCGGTGAAAGTGTGACCAAATGTCCCCAGCGTTTTGGACTGTCAATAGTACGTGGGGAAGGGTCACAGAGGACCAGGCTCTGAGGCAAAGGTAGTCTTTAAGTGTGCCACCTGGCAAAGAGCATGTCTCAATATGCACCCAAGGTTTGGTTGTAGATGCAGTCCACCACTCTCTGAGGAATGCCAGGCCTATGGCATGAAAGTAATCTTTAATAGAGGGGAGACCAACGCCTCCCACATTCCGTTTCCTGAGGAGGAGAGCTTGCGCTATTCTAGGACGGGTGGCTTTCCAAATGTAGGAGTTGAGGAGGGATTGAGCCTTCTTAAAGAAAGACTCAGGTACAGGTATCGGGAGTGCCCTAAATACATAGATTAGTTTAGGTAAAGTCATCATCTGGAATGCAGCTACTCTACCCACCCAAGACACCTCCTGCATGCTGAAGCTATGGAAATCCTTGGACATAACGGTAAGTAAAGGTTCATAATTGCGTTGGTATGCAAGGGAACAAGGTATGGTCATTTCAACACCCAGGTAAGAGATTGAGTTGTCCTGCCAATCCAAAGGGAAGATCCCTTTTAGATAGTTTAGTTCTGATAGTGGGATATTGACTGGAAGGGCTTGAGATTTAGAGTGGTTGATTTTATAGTAAGATAAGAGCCCAAAGGTGGAGATGAGGTCAAATATTGCAGTGAGAGATCGCCTGGGATTAGAGACAGTTAAAATAATGTCATCTGCATATAAAGATATGGTATACGCCTTGTCTCCAATCTGTATGCCCTCCACCTCTTTCGATATTCTAATGTGCTGCGCCAGCGGTTCCAGGGCCAAGATAAAAATCAGAGGAGATAAAGGACAACCTTGGCGTGATCCATTTGTAATGGGGAATCTATCAGAAAGAACCCCATTAACATATATACGTGCTATAGGGTCAGAATATAGACCCTGAATTGCACGTACAATGGGACCAGTGAACCCCATAGCTCGCAAGACCGAAAATGCGTATGACCAGCGAAGTCGGTCAAACGCCTTTTCTGCGTCTAAGGCGACGGTCACCATAGGTGTCTTGGAGGATTCAGCTAAATTAAGAATATTAAATACCCGTCTAGTGTTATCAGAGGCCTGTCTACCTTTAACAAATCCAGTTTGGTCGTCTTGAATTAAGTGAGGGAGAATAGGGGATAATCTATTGGCTATAAGTTTTGCGAATATTTTAATGTCCGAATTTAAAAGGGAAATGGGTCTGAAATTTTGAGGGGAATCTGTCGGTTTCCCGGGCTTGGGAAGGGTTACTATAAGGGCCATTAGCATTTCAGAGGGGAAAGGTCTACCAGACATAACAGTTTGAAAGATATTTAATAGGTGAGGGGCCAATGAAGAGTACAGATGTTTGTAATACTCATTAGAGAGTCCATCCGGACCTGGGGACTTGCCAGATGGGAGAGAAGAAATAATTTTCTGCAGTTCTTGCTCCGTGATAGGGGAATTCAATAGGTCCAGTTGTGAGGGTGACAGTGAGGGAAGTTGGGCCTGTTGTAAGAAGTCTTGGACCAAAGTAGCGTAGTTATCTGGGAGGTCAATAGATTCACTAAGATTATACAAAGACTTATAATACAAGCGGAATTGTTCCGCAATGTCTGTAGGGTCATGCAGTTTGGCTTTAGAGGACGGGTGGATTATAAAAGGGACTTTAGATTTAGTCTGTTGATGTTTGAGTTTAGAGGCCAACAACTTGCCAGCTTTATTCCCATGGGCGTAGTAGCGAACCTTTAGTCTTGTCATGGATTTAGTAAAGTCCCTGAGAAGAAGACGGAGTTTGTCTCTCTCACTGCACAGGGCTTTTGAGGTAATGGGGCAAGGGGATTGTTTATTCTTGGTTTCTAGTTGGCGAATTGTGTCCAGTGTTAGTGTAATTTCTTTTTCCCGTCTCTTCTTTTCAGTATGACCCAGTTTGATCAGGTGGCCTCTAATGAAAGCTTTATGGGCTTGCCAGACCACAAACGGATCAGGGACTGAGGCCGCATTGAAATGAAAGAACTCGGCGAGAGCAGTCACCGTTTCTGGTTTGTATTTGCAGTGTGAGATCAAAAAGGTATTGTTGTGCCAAACTGGTGGGGAATGGAATTGGTACTGGTCCTGTATAGTCAATGTAATGGGTGCGTGGTCAGACCACTTAATGGTCCCAATGGTGGTATCTTGGGTGTGAAATAGAACAGAGTGGTCTACTAGGAACATGTCTATGCGTGAGTAGGAGGAATATATAGGAGAAAAAAAGGTATAATCCCTCTCTTGACTATGCTGAGCCCGCCAGACGTCTATCAAGTTTTCAGAGAGCATGAATGGTTGTAAACCTGTCGAAATGCGTCTAGCGGGATTAGTGGAGTCCATAGAGGGATCATTAATGGAATTGAAGTCTCCACAGAGAATAAGCTTTCCCTGCTTTATTTTGTGTACCTGTTTCATCACCTTATGGAGAAAGGAGATTTGCCGTTCATTAGGTGCATATACATTCACCAGGGTGTAGACAATGTTGTTCACCTTGCATACCAAGACAATATATCTGCCATTCTGATCTATGACCTGTGATATCGAGGAGAAAGAGACAGAATGTTTAATAGCAATCAGCACCCCCCTAGATTTCTTCACATTATGGGATTGCAAAACCGTAGGATAGAGGCGGTGTCTAATACGGCTAGCATCTGTCCGCAAAATGTGAGTTTCCTGCGCACAGAGTATGTCAGCTCCAGAAGACAGCGCCTCCTTCCATAAGTAAGACCTTTTTTGTGGGGAATTGAGCCCCTTGGTATTGAGAGATAGGATTTTCAACCCCATGATGGATGGAAATGACGCCAAGTGCAACAACCATATAACCTAAGACCGTCAAAAAATGTGTTGCCATAAAAAGAGACAAAAACAGTAAGAGTAGAACATAGGTGATAACTAAAAAATAAACAGTGAGTCCAAAGTAAAATGCAGCCAATCTTGGTGAGTGAGGGCAGGAGTCCCATTATGAGGCCGAGAGCTTCGGACCGTAAACAGAAATAAGCAATAACAAGCTATAACGAAGAGCGCCTGTAGCACCTAAAATGAAAACTTAAGTATCCTGCTCAAAGCAGAGAAAAAAGTGGGGAGACCGAGCTCCCTAGTCAAGAACAATGAAGGAGAGGTAGTTATAAAACATCTGGAGACAAAACAATGTGCAATAACAAGATAGGAAACCTGCTGCGGACAGTAATGTCAGAAGAGAAGATCAGACATGGAAGTCCAGCTGGAGTACGGTGGAGTCGCCTGGAAACCAAGGCACATCAGGATCTTCAACTCGTGCGACGACGGGGAGATGGAAAGGATCTTCTATCCAGCGGAGGGTGATTGGAGGTCTGATGCCTTCTAGGATCCCTTGCCGACAGGGGAATTTGCCATTTTTGAAGCAGAAGTTTGCCATCCTCAGCAGAGCGAACCATATGGGTCTGACCATTTTTGGTTATCAGGAGCTTCAGCGGATAGCCCCATTTATATGCAATTCCACTGTCGCGTAGCGCTGCCGTAATGGGAAGCAGGGCCCGTCGATGTTGCAGGGTAGCCGCAGATAGGTTAGTATAGAGTCTCACCATGTGAAAAGGGGCTGGAAGGTTGCCCGCCTTTCTGGCAGCCGCCATAACTGCTTCTTTAGTCGGAAAAAAATGTACACGGGCTAGGGCATCTCTGGGTAATTCCGGGTCAATGTGTTTCGGCTTAGGGACCCTATGTGCCCGGTCAATTATCAGTTCTTGAGGAGTTAAATGTGGTAGTAAGGCCAAAAATAACTTCTGCAAGTAGGACGCCAGTTCCGCATTAATGACCTCTTCAGGTATGCCCCGAAACTTAATATTGTTTCTGCGAGACCTATCTTCCATGTCCGCAATTTTCAGTTTCAAGGCTTCCACCTCATCAGAAACATCATTATGGGCATCTATAACGGCGTTCTGAGAGTCGGCGAATTCCGCCATCTTAGATTCAATGTGCGTGATTCTCCCCTCTGCAGCCTGAATTTTAGTAGACAAGGGAGCCAATAAATCTGCCAAATCTCGGTGCATCGAGGATTGAAACGCCATCAGCATATGTTTCAGGGCTGCCTCAGATACTGGCCTCTCAGAGGTAGGGAAGTCAGCAAAAGGGGTCACACTTGGGGCTGGTTCAGGGATTAGAGAAAAGTGACCAACCTGTGTGGAAGTATCAATGTCCAGCCGTTGCTTCCTTTTCTGTGGGCTACAGGTGGGAGTGTTGCAGACTGCCGCAGAAGGTCCCATGTCTATGTCACTGCGGGATTCAATTTCGGCAGCCCGGACCTCCTCTGGAGTGGAAAGCAGGGAGGGAGAGTTCGGGTGTAGAAGCTGAAGAGATGAAGGTGAAGGCGATGGAGTAGCAGAACGTGGAGTTCGCGCCGGAGTAAGGTCGCGTACTGGAGAAGGTGAGTCAGCGGGATCAAGGCCTCCGGCGCCATCTTGGAATCTGCTTCTATCAAAGTATTTTTCCAAATTTTCGCTGTTCAGTTTCGGCAATTGTTTCTTCGGCTTCCCCATGGCTTCTGGAGCCCAGTCGGAGTCCCCAAGCAAGTTTTTTAGCAAGGTTGCAGGCAGATATGCGTTGTAAAGTCGCCAAAGGTGACAGAGCTCTGCACTCACGCGGCCATCGCTCTCGGCAGCCAAGCCACGCCCCCCCTTTTCACCTCCTTTAAACACCCCCAAAATAAAAAAATATTTCTTGCAGCCAGATATAATAGCCCTTAAAAGGGCTTTTGGGTCTTTTTTGAGCGATTTCTATCACTGCCTAGCGTGCTTCTCTCCCTACACTGTCTGTCCCTGCATGCAGCAGCTGTCCCTGTCTAACACTGGCCGGGTCACATGTCACCAGGTGCTCTATAGTACCCGGTGACATGTGACCCGGCCAGCCAATCAGTGTAATGTCAGTAGCTAAGATGGCTACTGGCATTACACTGAATGCCATCCCTCCCCGCACGCTAATTGGCTAATTAGCGTGCGGGGAGGTGACTCGAGCATGGCGCTTGAGAACACGCGGTATTTGGCCGAATACCGCATGGTCCAGAGCACCGCCATGTTCGGCCAAATAGTATATTCGGCCGAACATGTTCACTCAACGTTAATAATAAAGTAATATTTAAGTATCTACATTTTCTTAATTCCCGGAGAATCCCTTTAATTGTCAGTTTTCAGATAGATTGTGTAAATGACCCCCTCCCTGAACACTATATTTTGACTATCCCTAAATCTATCCGGCTATTATTTAAATTAATATTCGCTTGTATTCACACACTAAATTGCTCACACTATCAACACCACTCATTTGGCTTGTGGGTGAAATTTCAGGATAAATCTAAACTGCACATGTCCAACTGTTCAGTGTTTCAGGACCTTTTGCACAACTTGCTGTTCTCTAACAAGGAGCTTAAAGGCAAAATTCACAGGTGTTTGATCCATGAATCACCCAATAAATTTTCTGGTTGAATAAGAATTGGTATTTAAAGCACTGTACAATGCAGCAGTAAATGCAGGTCAGCAGGCGGTTTAGTGTGGAGGTCTGTGGGGTCATTGTAGAAGTCTGTGCCAATCTCTATCCACTGCTACAAGCTCTGAGCAGACAGAAGAACGCCAGTGGATAGTGAAAAAAAAAAGTTATTTAAAAAAAATTGGATAAAACTATTCGTTTTTATTGAAGACAAGAAAACTGGTAGATTTCACCTCTACATGTACAGTAGAAGATATCAGACCGGTGAGACATGATAACTAGGATTGTAGGGGGGCTGCTGTGTGGGATTGTATGGAGGGGGGGCTGCTGTGTGGGATTGTATGGAGGTGGGCTGCTGTGTGGGATAGTATGGAGGGGGGCTGCTGTGTGGGATTGTATAGAGGGTGGGGCTGCTGTGTGGGGATTGTATGGAGGGGGGCTGCTGTGTGGGATTGTATGGAGGGGCCTGGGGATGATGGGGGGCTGCTGTGTGGGATTGTATGGAGGGGGGCTGCTGTGTGGGATTGTATGGAGGGGGGCTGCTGTGTGGGATTGTATGGGGGGTGGGCTGCTGTGGGGATTGTATGGAGGGGGCTGCTGTGTGGGATGTATGGAGGGGGGCTGCATTGTTGGTATAGGGGCTGCTGTGTGGGATTGGTGTGTGGGATTGGAGGGGGGGAGGGGGGCTGCTGTGTGGGATTGTATGGAGGGGGGCTGCTGTGTGGGATTGTATAGGGGGGCTGCTGTGTGGATTGTCATTGTATGGGGGCTGCTGTGTGGGAATTGTTGTGGGTATGGAGCTGCTGTGTGGGAATTGTATGGAGGGGGGCTGCTGTGTGGATTGTATGGAGGGGGGCTGCTGTGTGGGATTGTATGGGGGTGGGGCTGCTGTGTGGGATTGTATGGAGGGGGGCTGCTGTGTGGGGATTGTAGGAGGGGGGCTGCTGTGTGGGATTGTATAGGGGGGGGCTTGTATGGAGGGGGCTGCTGTGGTGGGATTGTATGGAGGGGGGCTGCTGTGTGGGATTGTATGGAGGGAGGAGGGGGCTGCTGTGTGGGATTGTATGGAGGGGGCTGCTGTGTGGGATTGTCTGGAGGGGGGCTGCTGTGTGGGATTGTATGGAGGGGGGCTTGCTGTGTGGGATTGTCTGGAGGGGGGCTGCTGTGTGGGATTGTATGGAGGGGGGCTGCTGGTTGTGGGATTGTATGGAGGGGGGCTGCTGTGTGGGATTGTATGGAGGGGGGCTGCTGTGTGGGATTGTAATAGGGGGTGGGGCTGCTGTGTGGGATTGTATGGAGGGGGGCTGCTGTGTGGGATTGTATGGAGGGGGGCCTGCTGTGTGGGATTGTATGGAGGGGGGCTGCTGTGTGGGATTGTATGGAGGGGGGCTTGCTGTGTGGGATTGTATGGAGGGGGGCTGCTGTGTGGATTGTATGGAGGGGCTGCTGTGTGGGATTGTATAGGGGGTGGGGCTGCTGTGTGGGATTGTATGGAGGGGGGCTGCTGTGTGGGATTGTATGGAGGGGGGGCTGCTGTGTTGGATTGTATCCTGAGGAAAGGGGGACAGCTGTGTGGGATTGTATGGGGGGGGGTTACTGTGTGGGATTGTATGGAGGCATATCTCCCAACTTTTTGGACGGTCAAAGAGGGACACTTATGGTTCATTGTGTGAAACATCCATTTTTCCCTCATATCTATACACTTCAATAGTTTTCTCTTACTAAATGGCGCAAAAATAATCTGAATATAGAAATTTCTAAAATACTAACTGCATCAAATAATGAAATAATATGCAGGTTGGGGTTAAATATACAGATAGGAACCAGAACACTTTCTAGGTCAGTACGGTGAATGTAATAATGCAAATCTATACCTCAGATCAAAAAGAGGGACACTTGGGAGGTCTGTGGGATCGTATGGAGGGAGGGGCAGCTGTGTAAAATTGTATGGAGGTGGGGGCTGCTATATGGGATTGTAAAGAGGGTGGGGCTGCCATGTGAGATTGTATGGAGGGGGGCTGCTATATGGGATTGTAAAGAGGGTGGGGCTGCCATGTGAGATTGTATGGAGGGGGGCTGCTATATGGGATTGTAAAGAGGGTGGGGCTGCCATGTGAGATTGTATGGAGGGGGGCTGCTATATGGGATTGTAAAGAGGGTGGGGCTGCCATGTGAGATTGTATGGAGGGGGGCTGCTATATGGGATTGTAAAGAGGGTGGGGCTGCCATGTGAGATTGTATGGAGGGGGGTTGTCTTTTGAAATTATGCTGGGGGGAAGGGATCGTGTGGCATTGTATGCTGAGACTCATTTGCCTATTGATAAAATGCTGAGTGAAATATTGGCCCAATTTAATGATACCTTTTATTTAGAATGGTTGGAATCTCTCAAACAAACTAAGATGTTGGGGAAAAAGTAGTTTCATACCTGGAAGAGGTACCTCTTGAGGACACATTGGGAGAATTAAGAATCTAGTAATGGATGTACTATAGAGTTTGTGTGGGACGAAATATAATTCGGGGGGGGGGGGGGGATCCAAGCTACAGAGGTTTCTCTTCTTTTTCTGGTTAGGGGGGATTTGTTTGTTTAGATATCAGATACCAAAAGATGGTTTATCACAACAATGTCTATCTTGTACATGTAAGGCTACTTTCACACTTGCGTTTGCAGGATCCGTTTGTCAGATCCGTCACAGACTCTCACAAACGGTCCTGAACTGATCAGTTTTGTCCTAATGCATTCTGAATGGAAAAGGATCCGTTCAGAATGCATCAGTTTTGCTTCAGTTCAGTCTCCATTCCGTTTTGGAGGCGGACACTAAATTGCTGCCTGCTGCGTTTTGGTGTCCGCTTGAAGGAAACTGATCCAAACGGATCTATCATGACTCACAATGTAAGTCAATGGGGACGGATCCGTTTTGTCTGATACAATAGAAAACGGATCCGTCCCCCATTGACTTTCAGTGGAGTTCAGTGGAGTTCTTTGCTGTGTAAAAGATAATACAAAGGGATCCGTTCAGAACTGATGCAGGCAGTTGTATTATCATGGCGGATCCGATTGTGAGAGCCTGGGCGAATCTCACAAACGGATCCTGCAAATGCAAGTGTGAAAGTAGCCTAAATGTACTTTAGAAACTTCTGCTGAATATATTTACGTTAATGTAAGCATGTACAAAGACTTTTTGGAACATTGTCTTTATTTGTATCGCGGGAGAAAACAAGAAAATAAAACAAATAAAAAAAAAATGCTGGATTTCTGTGCATCCAATCTGTGTAGTGAGTTTCCTATGGAAAGGGTACATTCAACAGCACGCCAACGCATATAAATCTCACACAGCAGCCCCCCCAGCATATAATCTCACACAACAGCCCCCCATCATATAATCTCACACTGCAGCCCCCCAGTATAGAATCTCACACAGCAGCCCCCCAGCATATAATTCACACCGCAGCCCCCGTATATTCTCACACAGCAGCCCCCCCAGTAAATAATCTCACACAGCAGCCCCCCAGCATAAATTCACACAACCGCCCCATCATATAATCTCACACTGCAGCCCCAGTATAGAATCTCACACAGCACCCCCCCAGCATATAATCTCATCAGCAGCTCCCCAGTATATAATCTCACACAGCAGCCCCCAGCATATAATCTACATCAGCACGCACCCTATAGCATATATCTCATACAGCAGCCCCCCAGAATATAAGCTCACACGCAGCCCCCCAGCATATATCTCATACGCAGCTCCCCAGCATATAATCTCACCAGCAGCCCCCCAGAAATAATCTCACACAGCAGCCCCCAGCTATAATCTATAAGCAGCTCCCCAGCATATATCTCACACAGCAGCCCCCGAATATAATCTCACACAGCAGCCCCAGAATATAATCTCACACAGCAGCCCCCCAGCATAAATCTACACAGCAGCCCCCCAGCATATATCTCACACAGCGACCCCACCTGCAATAAATCTCACACAGCAGCCCTCCCAGCATATAATCTACACGCGACCCACCTGCATATAATCTCACACAGCAGCCCCCCCAGCAATATAATCTCACACAGCGACCCACCTGCATTAATCTCACACAGCAGCCCCCCAGCTATAATCCACACAGCAGGCCCCCCAGTATATAATCTCACACGCAGCCCCCCAGCATATAATCTCACACAGAGCCCCCAGGATACAATCTCCACAGCAGCCCCCCAGTATATAACTCACACCGCCCCCAAGTATAATAATCTCACACAGCAGCCTCACAGCATATAATCTCACACAGCAGCCCCAGCATATAATCTCACACAGCAGCCCGCAAACAGCATATCTCACACAGCAGCCCCCCAGTATATAGGATCTCACACAGCAGCCTCCCAGCATATAATTCACACAGCAGCCTCCCCCGCAATAATCTCAACACAGCAGCCCTCCCAGCATATTAATTCACACGACAGCGCCCCAGCAATTATCTCACACAGCAGCCCCCCCATCATAATAATCTCACAGAGCAGCCTCCAGTATATAATCTCACACAGCAGCCGCCCCAGTATAATATTCCACACAGCAGCCCCCAGTATATAATTCCACAACAGCAGCCCCAGCATAGAATCTCACAGCAGCCCCCCCAGCTATAATCTCATACAGCAGCCCCCAGATACAATCTCACACAGCAGCCCCCGTATATAATTCACACAGCAATAGCCCTCGTATATAATCTCACAAAGGCCCCCAGTTTTTAATCTCACACAACGCCCCAGATAGAATCTCATACGCAGCCCCAGCATATAATCTCACACGGCCCCCCCAGCATATAATCTCACACAGCAGCCCCAATATCATATTTCCACACAGCAGCCCCCCAGTATTTAATCCACACAGCAGCCCCCCCACAGCAAGCATATAATCTCACAGAGGAGCCCCCAGTATATAATCTCACACAGCAGCCCCCCAGCATTTAATTCCACACGCAGCCCCCCGTATACTAATCTCACAGCAGCAGCCCCCCAGCTAATATTCCACACAGCAGCCCCCCAGTCATAATCTCATACAGCGGCCCCCCAGTATATAATCTCACACAGCAGTCCCCCAGTATATAATCTCACAACTCAACATCATCTCACACAGCAGCCCCCGTATATAATCTCACACAGCAGCCCCCCATCATATAATCTCACACAGCAGCCCTCCCAGCATATAATCTCACACAGTAGCCCCCAGTATATAATCTCACACAGCAGCCCCCTAGTATTATAATCTCACAAGAAGCAATATAATCTCAGCTCTCCAGTATAGAATCCAAACAGCAGCCCTCCCAGCATATAATCTCACACAGCAGCCCCAGTATATATTCCACACAGCACCCCCAGTATAATAATTCTCAGCAGCTCCCCAGTATATAATCTCATACAGCAGCCCCCCAGTATATAATCTCACACAGCAGCCTCCCCAGCATATAATCTCACACAGCAGCCCCCCCAGTATATAATCTCATACAGCAGCCCCCAGTATTTAATCTCACACAGCAGCCTCCCCAGCATATAATCTCACACAGCAGCCCCCCAGTATATAATTCCACACAGCAGCCTCCGTATAAATTCCCACAGCAAGCCCCCCCAGCATAAAATCTCACACAGCAGCCTCCCCAGTATATGATCTCATACACAGCCCCCCCAGTATATATCTCACACAGCAGCCTCCCCAGCATATAAGCAGCCTCCCCATATATATAATACACAGCTCACACAGCGCCCCCCCAGTATAATATATCTCACACGCAGCCCCCCAGTATATATAATTCCACACAGCAGCCCTCCGTATATAATTCCACACAGCAGCCCCCCCAGTATATAATCTCATACAGCAGCCCCCCAGTATATAATCTCACACAGCAGCCTCCCCAGCATATAATCTCAATACACAGCCCCCCAGTATAATGATCTCATACAGCTATTAATTCACACAGCAGCTCCCAGCATATAATCTCATACAGCAGCCCCAGTATATAATCTTCACACAGCAGCCTCCCCAGCATATAATCTCACACAGCAGCCCCCCAGTATATAATCTCATACAGCAGCCCCCCCAGTATATAATACACAGCAGCCCCCAGCATATAATCTCAACAGCAGCCCCCCAGCATATAATCTCACACAGCAGCCCTCCCAGCAGCCCCAGTAATCACATCACACAGCAGCCCCCAGGTATATAATCTCACACAGCAGCCCCCCAGCACACACGCAGCCCCTGTATATAATCTCACACAGCAGCCCCCGTATATAATCTCACACACAGCCCCAGCATATAATCTAACACACCAGCCCCCAGTATAGAATCTCACACAGCAGCCCCCCCATATAATCTCACACAGCAGCCCCCCGTATATAATCTCACACAGCAGCCCCCCAGTATACAATCTCACACAACAGCCCCCCAGCATATAATCTCACACAGTCAGCCCCCGTAAGATGCTCACACAGCAGCCCCCCCAGTATAGATCTCACACAGCAGCCCCCCCAGTATATAAATCTCACACAGCGCCCCCCAGTATATAATCTCAACACAGCAGCCCCCGTATATATACATTCTATAATCTCACACAGTCAGCCCCCCAGTATAATCTCAATCTCACACAGCAGCCCCCCCAGTATAGATCTCACACAGCAGCCCCCCCAGTAATATAATCTCACACAGCAGCCCCCCCCAGTATATAATCTCACACAACAGCAGCCCCCCCAGTATATAAATCTCATACAGCAGCCCCCCAGTATAATTCATTAAAGGCCCCCCTATATATACACAAAGCAGCCATATAAATACAGCAGCCCCCAGGATACACACACGCAGCCCCCGTATATAATCTCACACAGCAGCCC
>ONZH01001702.1:0-38031 GCA_900303285.1 Rhinella marina
GTATCCGTGGGTTCCTCTGACACCACACTTAATTGGCATGGCCCAGGAAAAACCTCTGTGCCTTCCCTTGTCCTGCAACTGCCTCTTTCTTTTTCTGCTCCTTCGGCTTGGAAAGTAATGCATGCTGCTTGCTCTGCTCCGCTTTTTAGCAAGGTCGAGCTTAGTGAGGACAGTCAGCAACTACAGGCCAACACAGACTGTAGCCTCCATTAGGTGTGCAACTAACGATGATGACAGTCAGGTGCTTCAGAGTGGGTGTTTAGTATGGTAGGTGGCATAGTTACCCCAAATGTTGAGACACTAACCTTTATAAAGATTCAGGCCTGGATCAGCCAGGATTTCCAGATACCGGTGCCTGATGCAACAGACTAGATCATTCTGGCAGCAATGATCTGACTGTAGGGTGCTGCCACACTGGAATATTGTGACAGATGGCCCATTACTTTTGCCCATGTGGGGCTGCCATCTGCCTAATGCCACAAACCTGCTGCCTCTACTGCCACCTGCTGCTACTGTGATCTGCCACCATCTTGTGCTGTTACTGCCACTGCTCTTTCCTCCCTTATACACTCTGTTCCAGGACCACCATTGTGACTCTTCATGCTGTTACCACCCTCACCGCTATGTTCAGGGGCCATTATTGTGACTCTTCATGGTGTTGCCATCCTCACCAGTCTGTTACAGGGACACTAGTGTCAATGTTTGGCCGTGTTGACATCACTGTTCATTTTTCCATTCTTCTGATCAATCAGAAGAACAGAAAAATAAAAAAAAAGGGTCCTGACCTCTATCACACGGTCAGTATTTTGCATCCGGATTTGAACATAATTTGGAAGCCAAAAGCAGGAGTGGGTCCAAAATAGAGAACCATATGCAACTATTTCCATCACATTTATTTCGGACCCACTCCTGTTTTTGCCTTACAAATACTGATCAAATGCTGACCAAATACTGATGGTTTGAAGGCGGATTATCAAAATACAGGATGTGAACACAGCCTTACTGCTGATACCCTCCCCACTGTCATAGATCCACAACTTGAATCTTTGGCCACTGTACGGTTAAGTCCACGGCAATAAATTAGACCTGACACTAAGGGCCCTTGCACACGACCATATGCGCTTCGAGACATGCGGTCAGTGAGCGAGCCATATGTCCCGTAGCGGCATTGATCGTGCGCATGGGAGTGCACAGTATCATAGATTACAATGATGCTGTGCACGTCGGGCCGCCCGAGGGACTATTGTCCTGCACTCATATGATCTTATGGTGTACTCATATGATCTTCTGGTGTAAAGTAGAACTTAGTTGGCTTAGTTGCCCATAGCAACAAATCAGATTCTTCCTTTCATTTTTGACAGCTCCTTTGGAAAATGAAAGGTGGGATCTGATTGGTTGCTATGGGCAACTAAGCCAGATCTACTTTATATCAGCTTAATATATTAACTCCTATGTGTTTACTTTATGGGACTTATGGTCTTTATGAACAATTAATATATGTTAAAAGAGTTTGCCAGAATCACAACTTCATATATGTACAAATCATCTATGTAGAGTACCACAGAGATTGAATGGAGCAGTAGAGATCATGGGTGCCCAATGCTCCATCCAAATGGAGGATCAGCAGTCAGACACATCACCTATACTGCAGACAGGTGATAAGTTACCATTCTGGGACAACTCCTTTAAACCTGGGCTGTGACATTACTGATACAGGGCACCACATGCTGCTAAAGCACATTGTAAATCCTTACTCTTTGAACGATTTTTAACTTTAAGAAGAAGAAAAAGTCAGTTATTTGTGTGCCAGCTGACCTACTTAATAATTTGCATATTTCCAATTACTTTCAAAAGCATTTTCCCTTTTTTGCAGTAAGGAATTAACGGTGATGATACTAATTTGAGTTTGACCCAGTTTGGCAATAGAAGGAGAACTTTTGAACTTGTATTGAAGTTATTAGCTATATATAAGCTAACAACTGTTATTCTCATGTATTATAGGATAGCGTTTTGCGACTTTGCTATTTGTAAATGGCATATGTCAGCGAATTTGTACCTATGAAACTGGTTGACCTGTTACATCTGCACTTGGCAGCTGAAGGCAACTGTGTTGGTCTCATGTTCATATGTGCCCACATTGCTGAGAAAAATGATGTTTTAATATATGCAAATGAGCCTTTAGAAACAATGGGGGTGTTGCCGTTACACCTAGAGGCTCAGCTCTCTCTGCAACTGCCACTCCCTCTGCACTTTGATTGAGAAGACTAGGTGCTATGATGTTTTCACTGTCTGGTCTTGTCAATCAAAGTGGAGAGGGCGTGGCAGTTGCAGAGAGAGCTGAGCCTCCAGGTGTAATGACGCCTCGGTTGCTCCTAGAAGCTCATTTGCATATATAATTACTTCATGGAACCAACACAGATGCCGTCAGCTGCCAAGCGCACATGCAACAAGTCAGCCAGTTTCATAGATACAAATCTGCTGACAGTTACCCTTTGAAATTACTGTAATACATGTGTGTAACAGTTGTTAACTGATAAAGCTAATAACTCCCCAGAAGAGTGAAAGCCGTTTTAGCTGCAAAGGGGAAACAACTTCATATTGATGCCTATGGATTGAGAATGGGATGCCCTGTACATTGTGTAAGGGTCCCAATATTTAGTTCAGGTAGTGCTGAGAGAAGTGAAGCATCTGAAGTCGAAATTGGCCCAAATTTTAGGAAAAAATCTATTCTAAACAAAGCCGAATTTTTCCCAAAATCAACAAATCAATTTTTCCCAAAATGGCGTCTGAAATCTTAGAAAGAACAGAAAAAAAAAATATTCACCTCATCCGCACAAGTGGAGCAAATAGATGAGGTGAGTATTTTTTTTTTTAAACCCAAAAGGCCATATTGCAGTAGCGTTTTGATCATAACGATTCATGATGAATTCATAACAAATCGAATTTCTTGTCAAACGTTGCCTTTTTCCGTATGGGATTAATAGTTTTATATTTTGATACTACAGGCTTTTTTCATGCGGTGATCCTCATGATGTGTATTTTTTTCTTTTTTTTTTTTTTTTACATTTTTTTATTCTCATTTTGGGGAAAGGGGGTGATTTGAATTTTTGTAGTTTTCAATTTTTATTTTTAAAAACGTTATTATTATTTTTTTTTTACACTTTACTAGGGGACCAAAACAAGCAATTATTAGATTGCTATTGTCATAGACTCCGATGCACTAGCATTAGAGTCTATGATAATTTTACTAGTTTCCTATGGCGCACTGCTACAGGCAAGGGCTCCATAAGAATTCACTATGGCAGGGGCTACCGCGCACAAGCTCCAGCTTCTCTGATCTCCACATGGGGGAACCAGAGCATTACCGGAAGCGGGCGCTTCCGGTATTTAGTGTGCTCATATGTCATGGTCAAGCTTGACCACGGCATGTGAGAGATTAAATGTTCACGATCGGTATTACTGCCAGTCATGGACATTAGCCACGGGTGCTTGCTGTGTTAACTGCAGGCACCTGTTTGCAATGGCACCTGTTCTACTCAGGAGCGGGCACCATCTTTACAGATCCAACATGTGACATAATAGAACATATATATCATGCTCCCCTGGTACAGCCAGTACATAATTATATAATGCTCCCCCCCTTACAGCCAGTATATAATAAGATAATGCTCCCCCCAAATGCCATTATATAATGCTCCCCCAGTGCCAGTATGTAATGCTCCCTCCAAGTGCCTGTATATATGTGAATATCTGTTTCATACAGTACAACAATCCCACTAACCGTCGTAAACTATGTAGGAGGATTCAATTAAAGATTTCACCTAAAATCCCCACTCAATTAATGGTGTTTCCAGGAAAACACATTAAAGACCTATCATTACACTGGCCACATAAATATGGCTGAATATTTCTCCTGACTCAGCTATAAATATGCCGACATGGCTCGTCATATTCATTTCAGTGAGAAGTGGGAAATAATTTGCTGACAGACAGTTCTTGAAGTTTCTTATCTCATGGTCAAAATTCATGATACTGAATTCTCCAGCATCTTCCATCAGCAGAGAGCCAAACACCCAACAGACTTATGATTGTTGGTCAACCCTGAAGAAACTGAGAAGTTTGGACAACTTTTGTCTAAAAGAGGTTGTGTCATCTCAAACATTGGTGGCATATCTCTAGGATATGCCACCAATGTCTGATAGGTGCTTGTCCCACCTCTGGGACCCACACCTATCTCTAGAAATGAGCCCATAAAGTGAAGGAGAGTGGACTCTGCATGGGCATCCACCCTCCATTCATTTTTATGAGAGTGCCAAAAATAGCCATAAACATGAATAGGAAGCACACTGTGCAAATGCAGCCACCACTCCATTCACTTCTAAGGGGCTGATGGAAATAACCGAGCCAGTGCTCTGCTATTTTTGGCAGTCCTATAGAAATGAATGCAGGTTGGCTGCACATGCACGGTCCACTCTCCTTCACTCTACAGGCTCCGTTCTAGAGATAGGTGTTGAGACCCAGAAGTGGGGATCAGAGATTGGTGGCATATCCTAACGATATGCCACAAATGCTTGAGATGACACAACCTCTTTAAGTGTATGGTCAGCCAATTACACATGAATGGACTGCCAACTTATTTTCTTGGAAAACCCCATTAACAGCAATATGGATTGGACATTATGATTTCAACAATGTTCAACATTGTGACAAGTAACAAATTCAGAAATATGATTTGCAGCTTGTTCTGGTGAATACTAAACTACTACCACTACCACTACTAAACTACTGGATACAACTTCTGAATATGAAATATGCAAGTTATGGAATAGACTCTATTGTATCATATTTGTTTTTGCTTTCCTCATTTGCAGCACACATGAAGCACAGCATTCCTGCCAGATCCATTCAAGTAATTTCCGGAAACAGTCACATATTTGGCAATACTATTGTACTGAACTTTGGCCAGCTGAACCATGTCTAGCTTTTTAAGATACTTCTGAGTAATTCTTCCAGCTTGAATTCCAGTAATTTAATAGAGGGTTTTCGTTCTCTGACAGAGAAGACTGACACATATCGATTACAATGATATCCGAAATGTTTGGAATGCACCGTCATGTCAAAAGCTTCTTTGTGCAGTCACAATAGCAAAGAACATACCGTAACGCAGAGTAAACTGACTGACATTTAGCTGCAGATGTAAATTCAATTACTTATATGGGTAGTGATCAGAAATGATAAGGGTGAAGACCTGCAAATTCTTAGTGATGTCAATGTAGAGCTATGCTGAGTCAAGCCCCTCTCATATTATACCATTAATAAGCAGCAATTCATGAATAAGCCCTGTCTGGCAATCAGCATTGTCTTTGTTATTTATTTAAAGGGGTTGTACGATTTTAGAATACAGTTGTTGTTCTATTCTAGAAACAGCACTACTGTTAGGTATGGGTGTGCCTGGTATTGCATTATACACTTCTCATTTCCATGGTTACAACTAGAGATGAGCGAGCATGCTCGTCCGAGCTTGGTGCTCGTTTGAGTATTACGGTACTCATAAGTACTCGCCATGCTCGAGGAAATGGCAACTTCCGCATTGTGCATTTTTGGCGCCTATAAACTCAGCCAATCACAAGCCAGGAGACTCTGCGGTACACCCAGCATCACGTGGCGCCCTTACATGTCGATAGCAGGGGTTGGCTGGCCTGATCAGGTGACCCTGGAATATACTAGTGACTGCCCGCGGTGCTTGGCTCAGATGCTGTCTGGATGTCGTTAGGGATAGAGCTGCTGCGTTTCAGGGAGAGTCTTAGGGCCTGCATTTAGTTCTTTGTTAGGCAGGAATGATCTGACAAGAACCCAACAACCCTTCTAAGGGCTACAAGACATTTTTTTTTTGATCTCCTGGCTGGGCTGGCTGGCACTAGTAGTGCAGCTATAGCCATATATAACCCTTTTTTTTATTGTTATATCTCAGTGATACAAATTCATTTCACACAGCAGTATGGAACCATTCTGTGTGTCACAGTTCAGCTGTCCACTCAACACAATCCGTATTTTCTGTCCAGGTGACACATTCTGTACGTCACTTAATTATTGATAATTTAATTATACATAATACATATACATTATACATAATTAAAAAAGGTCTTTTGCTCTCACTGATACAGCTAGATTACAAAAATCTCAGTGCGACATTTGTCTGGGTTGCAGTCAAAATAGCCACCGTCAACAGGGGCTGAGTTTGCTGTCTGTTAGTTTCTGCACGTCACGTTCCAAAAAAACAAAATATAAAAAATATATATAAAAAAAAAATATATAAAAAAATAGTTTTTTTGTTGTTTTATCTCAGTGATACAAATCCATTTCAAACAGCTGTGTGGAACCATTCTGTGTGTCACAGTTCAGCTGTCCACTCAACACAATCCGTATTTTCTGTCCAGGTGACACATTCTGTATGTCACTTAATTAAAAAAGGTCTTTTGCTCTCACTGATACAGCTAGATTAGAAAAATCTCTGTGTGACATTTGTCTGGGTTGCAGTCAAAATAGCTACCGTCAGCAGGGGCTGAGTTTGCTTTCTGATAGTTTTTGCACGTCACGTTCCAAAAAAACAAAATATAAAAAAATATATTAAAAAAAAATATAAAAAAATAGTTTTTTGTTGTTTTATCTCAGTGATACAAATCCATTTCACACAGCTGTGTGGAACTATTCTGTGTGTCACAGTTCAGCTGTCCACTCAACACAATCCGTATTTTCTGTCCAGGTGACACATTCTGTACGTCACTTAATTAAAAAAGATCTTTTGCTCTCACTGATACAGCTAGATTACAAAAATCTCTGTGCGACATTTGTCTGGGTTGCAGTCAAAATAGCCACCGTCAGCAGGGGCTGAGTTTGCTGTCTGATAGTTTCTGTGCGTCACGTTCCAAAAAAAAACAAAATATAAAAAAAATATATAAAAAAAATATATATATAAAAAAATAGTTTTTTTGTTGTTTTATCACAGTGATACAAATCCATTTCACACAGCTGTGTGGAACCATTCTGTGTGTCACAGTTCAGCTGTCCACTCAACACAATCCATATTTTCTGTCCAGGTGACACATTCTGTACGTCACTTAATTAAAAAAGGTCTTTTGCGCTCACTAATACAGCTAGATTAGAAAAATCTCTGTGCGACATTTGTCTGGGTTGCAGTCAAAATAGCCACCGTCAGCAGGGGCTGAGTTTGCTGTCTGATAGTTTCTGCACGTCACGTTCCAAAAAAACAAAATATAAAAAAATATATATATAAAAAAATATATATAAAAAAATAGTTTTTTTGTTGTTTTATCTCAGTGATACAAATCCATTTCACACAGCTGTGTGGAACCATTATGTGTGTCACAGTTCAGCTGTCCACTCAACACAATCCGTATTTTCTGTCCAGGTGACACATTCAGTACGTCACTTAATTAAAAAAGGTCTTTTGCTCTCACTGATACAGCTAGATAACAAAAATCTCTGTGCGAAATTTGTCTGCGTTGCAACTAAGCAGACCAAGTCTGCCTAATCTAATAGTTTCCGTGTAATTGCTCCATACTGCACGGTACGTAATAACATACGTAATTTTGATCTAACTTATCCACCTATATATTTATTTGTTCAGATTGAACAAGTTTGTGGGTTTCAGCACAGCAGGCCCATTTATTTTATTTTTTTTTATATAATACACTTATATACAGAAAATGTTGAACCCCAGGGCTAAGGGTCGAGGACGAGGGCGTGGGCGTGGGCATTCAATTACTGCAGGGAGCAGAGGCCGTGGTCCTGGGCAGGGTGAGACAGTACCTGCTGATGAGGGAGCTGTGGAACGCCGCAGAGCTACACTCCCTAGCTTCATGTCTCAACTTACAGGGACACGTGGTAGAGGACTGTTGAAACCACAACAGTGCGAACAGCTGATGTCGTGGATTGCGGACAATGCTTCAAGTAATTTGTCCACCAGTCAGTCTTCCACGCAGTCCACCCACGTTACCCAAGGGAGCACTCCTCTGGCTCCTCCACCTCAACCTCCTTCCCCCCAGTCTGCCCCCTCCCAGGAAAATTTGGAATGCGATCCAGCATACTCTCAGGAACTGTTTTCTGGACCCTTCCCAGAGTCACAAACCACTTCTCAGGTTGCTGCTGACCTCGTTCCCGATGCCCAAGTTTTCCAACTGTCGCAGTCTGTGGGTGATGATGATGATGACAATGTTGACTTAGTGGGAGAAGTTTGTAAAGAGGTGTCGGACGATGAGGAGACACGGTTGTCAGACAGTGGTGAAGTTGTTGTCAGGGCAGGAAGTCCGAGGGGGGAGCAGACTGAGGAATCGGAGGATGACGAGGTGACTTGCCCAAGCTGGGTTGATAAGCCGAGTGAAGACAGTGCCTCTGAGGCGGAGGCGAGTGCTGCACCAGAACAGGTTGGAAGAGGCAGTGGTGTGGCCAGAGGGAGAAGCAGGGCCAGAGCTGGTGCATCAGCAGCAACTGTTTCACGTAGTGAAGCTCCCGTGGCGAGGCCTAGATGTTCGCAAGTCTGGAGGTTCTTTAAAGAAAGTGAGGATGACCGACGGACTGTGGTGTGCAACCTGTGCCACACCAGAATAAGCAGGGGTGCCACCACTACTAGCCTAACCACCACCAGCATGCACAGGCATATGAGTGCTAAACACCCCACTCAATGGAACCAAGGCCGTTCACTTCCTGCGGGTCACACCACTGCTCCTTCCACTGTGTCACTCGCTGCTTCTGCTAGTCAACCCCCTGCCCAGGACCCCGGCACGAGCGCCTCCTGCCGGAAAACCACACCTTCGCCTCCACGATCCTCCACAGCGTCCACCAATGTGTCCCAGCGCAGCGTTCAGCTGTCTTTACAGCAGACGCTGGAGCGCAAGAGGAAATACAGTTCCACCCACCCACATGCCCAAGCCCTCAACGTCCACATCTCCAAATTGCTAAGCCTGGAGATGCTGCCCTATAGGCTGGTAGAGACCGAGGCCTTTCGCAATCTCATGGCGGTGGCTGTCCCTCGGTATTCGGTCCCCAGCCACCACTATTTTTCCCGATGTGCCGTCCCAGCCCTACACCAGCACGTGTCAGAGAACATCATCCGTGCCCTGACCAACGCTGTTTCTGAGAAGGTCCACCTAACCACGGACACGTGGACAAGTGCTGCCGGGCAGGGACACTATATCTCACTGACGGCACATTGGCTCCTCCTCCTCCGACCCCTCCTCCTCCTCCACCGAATTACCATTCTTGGGCATGGCGCCTTCAGTCGGTAGCTCTAGGCGCAGCAGTAGTGCCGTGGGTAAGCGCCAGCAGGCGGTGCTCAAACTGCTGAGCTTAGGTGACAAAAGGCACACTGCCCAAGAGCTGTTACAGGGCATCACGGCGCAGACCGATCTGTGGCTGGCACCGCTGAACCTCAAGCCAGGCATGGTTGTGTGTGACAACGGGCGTAACCTGGTGGCGGCTCTGCAACTCGGCAGACTGACACATGTGCCATGCCTGGCCCACATGTTCAATCTAATAGTTCAGCGGTTCCTCAAGACATACCCCAATCTGTCTGATTTGCTCACCAAGGTGCGCCGCATCTGTGCGCATTTCCTCAAGTCGACCACAGATGCTGCCACTCTCAGGGCAGCGCAGCGCCGCCTACAACTGCCCGCTCACTGACTGTTGTGCGACGTGCCCACGAGATGGAATTCGACATTAAACATATTATCCAGAGTTTACCAGCAGCGCAGAGCGATTGTAGACTGCCAGAAGTCAACTTCCACCAGAACTGGTAGTCAGGTCAGTCAGATTCCTCAAGTCTACAATGAGGAGTGGACGTGGATGTCTGATATCTGCCAGGTGTTGAGCAACTTTGTGGAGTCAACACAGATGGTCAGCGGCGATGCCGCCATTATCAGCCTCACCATCCCGCTGTTTTGCCTGTTGAAAAACTCACTGCTCAGCATCAAGTCGGATGCTTTGCGCTTGTCACAAGAGACGGTGGAGGAAGATACGTCGCTTGATAGCCAGAGCACCCTCCGGTCTGTTTATCAGCGCGTATCGGAGGAGAGGGATGAGGAAGAGGAGGATAATGTCGGCGAGACAGGAGAGGGTACCAGTGCTCAGTCCTTCTTAACTCTTGAGCGTGTATGGGCTGAAGAGAAGGAGGAGGAGTAAATGGAGAGTCAGGCCAGTGAGGAGAGGGAATTCTTGCGTGTTGGGACTCTGGCGCACATGGCAAACTTCATGTTAGGCTGCCTATCCCGTGACCCTCGTGTTAGAAGCATTTTTTCAAACACCGATTACTGGGTGTTCACTCTCCTGGACCCACGGTACAAGCCGAACCTTTCCACTCTCATCCCTGCAGAGGAAAGGAGTATGAGAGTGAATAGATATCAACAGGCCCTGGTGCACAAGCTGAAACAATCCTTCCCATCTGGCGCTGCTAGCGGCAGAGGGCATGGTTCTGTGGGCCAAGTAGCGGGGGAGAGGAGGCGATCAGGCAGCTTGTCCAGCACTGGCAGGAGAACGCTCTCCAAGGCCTTTGCCAGTTTTATGTCACCCCAGCAAGACACTGTCACCTGTCCCCAGTCTAGGCAGAGTAGGGGGGAGCTGTACAGAAAGATGGTGAGGGAGTACCTAGCTGACCATACCAACGTCCTTAGCGATCACTCTGCTCCATACAACTACTGGGTTTCAAAGCTGGACACGTGGCCTGAACTGGCGCTGTACGCCTTGGAGGTGCTGGCCTGCCCTGCCGCTAGCGTGCTGTCAGAGCGGGTATTCAGTGCAGCTGGTGGCGTCATCACCGATAAGCATACACGCCTGTCAACTGACAGCGCTGACAGGCTGACGCTTATTAAAATGAACAAAGCCTGGATTTCACCGGAATTTAAATCTCCTCCGGGGGAAAGCAGCTAAAGATTTACATTACTTATGTATCCGATTCCTCTTCTCTACTCCTCCTACTCCTCCTCCTCCTCCTTGTCGTCTTTGCCTAACGCTGACCAAAAAAACGCCATTTTTTAGAGGTCCAACTGGCACTCTTACCACAATTTTTCAGGAGGGCCCCCTACAGGCCCTCTCTTCAAACAATTTTTCCTGAGGTCCACCTACAGGCCCTCTCTCCAAACAATTTTTCCGGAGGTCCACCTACAGGCCCTCTCTCCAAACAATTTTTCCGGAGGTCCACCTGCAGGCCCTCTCTCCAAACAATTTTTCCGGAGGTCCACCTACAGGCTTTCTATCCAAACAATTTTTCCGGAGGTCCACCTACAGGCCCTCTCTCCAAACAATTTTTCCGGAGGTCCACCTACAGGCCCTCTCTCCAAACAATTTTTCCGGAGGTCCACCTATACAAATCCATTTCATAAAATCTTTTCTTTCTCTTTAACTGATCTATACTGAATGTCACTTTTAAAAATACGTCTTTTTCCTCTCTTTCTCTCTCTCCAAACTATTTTTCCGGATAGGTGCCATATACGGTATTAAACTGAGAAGAATACATAGAACACATACCACACTTGATCAAGCTCATAGTTGACAACTGTACCGGTTGATGCTAAATTTTTAAGTTGGGGTCCTGCGTCGTCATTCAAACTCCATCCGGCTGTTGTCACCACCACACATGCTAGCCAAGGGGGCACTCTTCTGGCTCAACCTCTTTCCCCCCAGCCTGCCCCCCACCTACAGGCCCTCTCTCCAAACAATTTACCCGGGTAGGGGACATATTAGATATTGTACAGATTTTTTTTTGGTTCTTCTTTTAATTGCCTCCTGCAATAGTGCGATAGACGAGAATCGAACCCGGGTCAACTGCTTGGGAAGCAGCTATGCTCACCACTTTACCACCAACAGCCACAGCAACTGATAAGAACAGATTCTAAACTTGATGTAAGCCAACACTTCGACAATCGATAACCCGAAACGGGTCCGCCGTCGAGCCCGGTGTTCGGCCACCCTGAACATTTCACATACTCTGACCGAGTCTGATCCTGAGGCCGCTCATGTACTGCCCACTTGGAGGATTGCGGGGCCTGCCTCGTTCACGGTTTGTCAGAATTACTATGCCACTTTCTCCAACCCCTCCTCCTCCACTTTCGAATTACCATCCGTGCTTCATCTCCTGCTACCTCAGTCTAACTCGGTCACTCTGTTGTCACCGCCATGCTGCGTCAGGCTAAATTTTTGGGTGGCTCACCTGCTACCTCATCTAACTTGGTCACTTGTTGGTGTCACCGCCATGCTGTGTCAGGCTTATGCCTGCATCGTGTGGCTGGGGATAGGAGAGCAGTGCCAGCATGGGCATGGGTGATGGACCTTTGTTGCACCTAGTTGGGTGCTTCCCTATATATTCCCACCATGCCAGCCATGGGTTGTACATTAACTAATAACAGGGAAAAAAAAATATTTTACAGGAGGGTCAACCGCAGACACTCCAAAACAATTTTACATGAGGGAGTGTCTCCCCGTCTGCCATCGTGTTCGGTCAGGCTGTCAGTAGGTACACCACTTCTGTCGTCCGCAGAAGCGGCCACTATGAGGAAGGCCACGGCAAGAACATCCCCTTTTCAATTGAGAGCAAGTGTAGAATTGTAGGAGGATGACACTTTTCTTCCACAGTGGATTCACCTTCCCCTTTATCATTGGCAGACAACAGTTGGTGAAAAAGTAATTGGCAATGATGAAGAAAATGTAACGGTGCAGTGGACCGTCTGTGACGCAAAACCTATATATTCCCACCATGCCAGCCATGGGTTGTACATTAACTAATAACAGGGAATACAAAAAAAATATTTTACAGAAGGGTCAACTACAGACACTCCTAAACAATTTTTTAGGAGGGTCAACTTCGGACACTCCAAAACACATTTTTGGGAGGCTCGCCTACAGACATTTGACTGCTACCTCAATCTAACTTGGTCACTTGTTGGTGTCACTACGCTGTCACCATGATGTGTCAGGCTTATGCCTGCGTCGTGGGGCGGGGGATATCACAGCAGTGCCAGCATGAGCAGTGGTGTCACCTGCAGGCGGTGATAGACCTTCGTTGCACCTAGTTGGGTGCTTCCCTAACCCTGATGGGCATGTGCCTCGCCTTTCTTTGTCTGGGTGAGCACAATTGCCATGAGGGTAACCACCAGGCTGTTGCCTGAGAATTTGGGGTAATGGTGGGATTAGGCAGCCTCAGAGGCATCCATGCATGCTGCCCCTGCTGTTTCCGTGGTGTTTCCATCATCTTCTGATGTTTCCAGGTTTTCAGCCAGCCTTCCCTAGGCAGAGCCTTGGTCCCCTGCAAAAATGCTCGAGTCTCCCATTGACTTCAATGGGGTTCGTTACTCGAAACGAGCACCCGAGCATCGGGAAAAGTTCGACTCGAATAACGAGCACCCGAGCATTTTAGTGCTCACTCATCTCTAGTTACAACCACCCAACAATCCAGCTGCTGTGGTCGCGCTTGCACACCATAGGAAAAAGTGCTGTCCTATGCTCACACCCACGGTCCCGGCCACCAGAGAAGCCAGAGCTTCTTCCTATAGTATGCAAGCACGACCACCACTGCCGGATTGAAGGGTGGTCATAACCATGGAAACGAGTTGTGTATAACGTGATTGCCCATCAAAACAGGCAATATGGACAATCACAATACATAGTTGGAATACTGTTATTAGACTGTTGCACAACTCTCAGGCATCTGTTTGGAAATTACACGTGGTACTCCTGGGTGCAGCTGCTAATATTGCTGAGACTGAATCCACTACATATTGGCAAGGAATTCACAACCACACCTCATATATATGTTTACATAACTAATTGTGGAAAGACGCTAACATTACCCCCTTGGCTGCATTGCAGGTTTTGGCCTTTATCGTGGGGCTTTTTTTTGTTTTTTTTGTTACATTATCTCTGCCTTCCAAGATCCATAACTTATGATTATGATTATGATACTGTAGCCATATAAGGTCTTGTTATCTTTTTTATCTTGGGGGGAGAGGTGGAAAAAACTGCAATTTTGCAATTTTCAGTTTAAAAGGGTATTCCCATCACAGACAATGGGGGCACATCGCTAGGATATGCCCCCATTGTCTGATAGGTGCAGGTCCCATCTTTGGGACCTGCATCTACACCGAGAACGGAGTGGGGAAAGGTGGTGGAGGGCTCACTGTGCAGCCGCCCTCCATTCATTTCTATGGTGCCGCCGAAAATAGCTGAGCACTGGCTCGGTTATTTCAGTTGGCCCCATAAAAGTGAATGAGAGCTGTGCAAAGACGGTGCGCTCCCATTCACTTCTATGGGGAGAGCGCTTGGCAGTGGCCGGTTCCCGGGTCCTCCAGCTACCACTCCCCCCGCTCCGTTCTCGAGGTAGGTGCTTGTTCCAGAGGTGGGACCCACATCTATTAGACAATTGGGGCATATCTTAGCAATATGCCCCTATTGTCTGTGATGGGGAAACCCCTTTAAGTAAGCCTCAGTAAGCTTACAGTGATTTTATAATAAAAAAGTTTGTTTAAAAAGAATATTATTTAAGCCCCACTTAAGTATAACCCCAATTCCAAAAAAGTTGGGTCTCTGTAAAAAATGTAAATAAATATAAAGCAGAATACAATGATCTACAAATCTCATACACACATATGGTAGAATATGAAGCACATATCAGACTTTGAAACTGAGACATTTTACTGTTTCAAAAAAATTGTGACATGGGAAACAAAAGGCTGAAAAAGTAAGGGTTTATGCACATGACCGTTAGATGTTTTGTGGTCCACAAACTGTGGATCTGCAAAGCTCAGATACTGGCTGTGTGCATTCTGTATTTTGCAGTACGGAACAGCTAGCCCCTAATAGAACAGTCCTATCCTTGTCCATAATGTAGACAATAATATGACATGTTCTATATTTTGTGGAATGCCCAGATGTGTGAAAATGGAATGAACATGGATAGATTGGGTTATGGACAAGTGTACTTTTTTTCCTTTTTTTTTAACATGATAAAGTATTTTTAATAGGGATCTAATGTTTTTTCTTTTTTAATTTGTAACATCTTCCTGCAAGATTTTGTACATATACAGTGCTGCAAGCACATTGTTAGCACAATCCACCTTATGGTGCTGTGATGACACAGGCTCGGGAGTTGTGTTCACACCATCACTTAGGCTGCCAGCTGTATTATACAGCTGCCAGCTGGCTATCACTGCTGGGAGTTAACTTAGATCTTAGCAATTTAACCTCTTAAATTCCACAGTCAATGTTGACCCCGGCATCTAAGTTGTTAGAGAGAGGGAGGGGTTGCTAAGGGGTTTCTATGGCAGCCAAGAGCCTAAAAATGGCCCCTAGACCTGCCATTTGCAGATGTATATTCAGCCATTATTTTGCTTATTCCACCATTGTAGTTGATATGAGTGATTAGAAGATGACCTGTTCAAATTCCCTAAAAAAGTAAAATAAAAAGTTCAAGTAAAAAAAAAAAAATCAGATCACCTTTTTTTACTTGCAAACCTTTATTTACATAACATTTTTAAATACTACATATAATTGGTTTTGCTGCATCTGTAATGATGGATACAATAAACTGATCAAATTTTTCCCATACGGTAAACAGCATTAAAAAAAACAAAAAAAAAACAAGTCCTGCCCTAAGATACAGACTTGGTGGTCCGAGATTTTTGATAACTGCAATAAGATATGTAATTCGGTCATACAGGCCTCTCCTAGATTGTCACTGTTAGGAATCTCAACCACCTCCACCTCTCTTTATCTCTTTTCTAAATGTAGCACGCCTTCTGATTCCACGTTTTTGGCTTTCACCAAATCTTCCTTTAATTTCTCAATGGATAGAGAAGGTAGATCAAATATACAGATTTGAAGAACTTTCCGCATGGGAAAGTCGCACGATTGCTAAACATAGAGCTCGTTGGAAACCTTGGATTATCTTCCGGAAGTTTTTAAGGACTGTACTCAATTCAGGGTCTACCCTGACCTCTGGGCCCATGCAACCTTTAACATCATTTGTACCTGTGGAAATGTTGGAAATGTTGTGAATTCCTTGTGTTCTACTATTGCCTCCTTTTTCTTTGTAATAAGAATCGCTAAATAAATTTAAAAAAAAAACAAAAAAAAACGTGCCAATTCATGTTTGGCATTGGTGTTAGTCCCACTAGAGTACTGACAATGCAATCTTCTGGTCACTTATATGCAACACCCCATTAATATGATAATGACATACTGCAAAAGGGTTTAAAATGTTCTTTTATGTGATATATGCATTAATCATATTTATGGCATAGAAGGAGTTAATATGCCGTATACGTGGAGCGGTTAAACTCTCCATAGGGAGCAGTGATAGAAGTGCAGATGCAGACAGACGCAAACATCCCCTGGATATTAAAGCAGTCAAAGAAGCAAATATATGGTGGAAAAGTGGAGAAAGACAGAGACAATACTGATAAGTATTCCAGTGTTGAGAGGAGGTATGTGTAGAAGCTCTGTGGAGATAAACTGCCTAAAAAGCAGCTCATAGGCTTGGCAGCGAACTTGTTCAGGATATTTAAATCTTCTGGTACCTGGAAAAACTTAACAAAGGCAGAATCCAGATATGCCCACCATACTTTATCCCTCCATGGAAATCTTTAGTACCAATAACTGATTACAGCAACTTAGGGGGTTGCTTCATGGTTGCATAGTGAAATACAATTGTTGCACCCCTATTTATGAATGCTTATGCTACAGCTACAGAGAAAAGTGTAGTGTGAAGCAAATTGCTTTGAGAAAACATCTTACCTATTAATTACCTTTGCAGCCTGAGACCTGTAAGATCTGTGAAATTGCAAAAATGTGTAAGAGCTGCCAGTCTATGCATGCTGAGAACTGTGACTAAAACAACTGAACTTAACTCTTCAGTAGAGAACCATTGTGATGTTAACCTAGTGTTGTTATTGCCTGCACCATCACACTGCAGCGCCATACCATAATTTGCTGCCAAGGGACTATCTCTTTTTTTTTAATTGATATGGCCCAGTTCCTGCATAGTCATCTCACCTGGCCCTGTCAATCAATGAGAGGCAGCAGCTGATAGAGTGAACAGGAGGCGCATGGGAACACAGAGTGGCTTGGTCCTGCCCTCAGTGCACTTTACTGCGCATTTGAATATGGATTAAAAGTATTTTTTGTCTAGAATGATAGTTAAGCGGAAAATATCATAACATTTAGCTAAGCTAGCCCTACAGGGCATTGTGCCTCTTGACTGTGTAATACTGGATCATGAAGGGTTTACTTTATCCAATGTCATTTTATTTTGAATAGTCTTCCATGTGGAATTGGATACAATCAATATTAAGATCAAAATATAATATGAGTGTATCTATAATGTCATGTATACTAACTACCTATACTGCTGTGTATGTGTTCTCATTGTTTTGTTTTCATTATGTTTTATATTTGTGGCATAAGTGAGAAGGTTAGTGTTCAGCAAAGCTTCCAAAAATTTGATTCGGCTGCTTCACTGAATGTCACGAAGAAATTCGCTTTGCGACAAATTTCTTTGTGACGAAGTGAATTTCTTTGTAAGTAGCAGGTGCAATGATGGTGAACGGCGATTGCGCCTCCCCCTCATTATGGCAAAAATAAGGGCTTTCAGGGGTTAATCTGGTAAACAAAAATAATAATACTAATACTCACCTTACCTCCATTTGAGCGCAAAGAGGCCGCCGCGGCCATCTTGATTGAAGATCCTGCGCAAAATCTCACACAGTGCATGATGATGTCATCACGCTGGCTAGTTACGTCGTATGTCACCGCTCACGAGATTTTGCGCGGGATCTTCAATCAAGATGGCCGCAGCTGCCTCTTTGCGTTCCAAAGCATGAGGAAAGTATGTATTTTTTCTGTTTTTACTGGTACATTCCTTTGGGGCTCATGGATTTCAATAAAACCTATACTCCAAGGGTATATTCACCAAAAATTTCTACGATTATACCATTCATATGAATGACGCTTGCTGTAATTCATGAGCTTTGTGTAAAGAAAAAAAAATACAAATGCAGTTTCAGTTACAATATGTTTAGCAAAAGATCTGTCACATTTAAATATGACTAGGTTTTACTTTGGTGTTGGATTCTGACTGCCAGCTGAATTTTGACTAGAAATCATAGAAACTATTGAACAATATGGAAAAGGGGTTGTATTTTATAGAGGTTGTTTATTTATTTCACTTATATAGTGCAAACATATTCCACAGCACTTTATAGGTATTATCATCACACACCATCCACAGTGGAGCTCACAATCTAAATTCTGTATCAGTATGTTTTTAGAGTGTCTCATCACAGAGAAAGGAAAAGTTGCTGTAAGTGAAAACAGGGTTTTCAAAATGAATCTGAGGTCAGGTTTTACACAGCATCGCACCTAGAGAGATGCCAGGGCCCACTGGTCTTGGAGGATCCCATGGCTATCTAGGTGAACATGTTGAACACTTGTTGAGTTAAATAAAAACAATGAGCCCCACTGGGCAAACATGCACCTGGAGTTTGGCGGATTTTTCATTTTTGCACATCTTTTCCTTTTTAGGATTGAATTCTAATGATGATCTATGTGGACATGTTTGCATATATTTTCTATGCTGCATTAACTTTTTTCATAATCACATTAGCAAAACTACTCAAAGTATACATAACTACACTATGGAGGACAAATCTCATGTACACCAAGAATAAAATAATTGCCTTGTCAGCAAGCATCACTATGGGTTAATCAATGTGACAGGGTATAATCACAGTACCCAATAACATTCACACATTGCTTGTGTACTGCCAGTGTCAGAACAGGTTTTGGGAGTAGTTGCATGCTTTCTATAGACCTTCTCCACCTACAAAAAAGCCTTACAGCTATGTAGCTTCATTTAACAAAAAATATTCACTGGTTCACTAGTATGTATTTTGTGTTTGAGTTGTTTTTTTATTAATCATTCCATTATCTGGATGCTGCTAAATAAATTATATGAGGATTCCAATGTGAAATAGCTGCCATTGTCACTTTATTTGATCAAAGAACAAAATTATATATCATTCTAAGAGAAAAAAAAGTAAAATTATTAGATACTAGAGATGGTAAATAATAAATTTACCCCAAGGAGTAATCTACAATGATAACTTGCAGTATATTTGGCATTGAATTAAGTGTAACATGTAGAACTGATAATGTAAAATACAGTTGCTGTACAGAGTTGGCAGATTTTTCATTTCTTATATTTTAACCCCTTAACAACCACCAGTTGTGTTTTGATGTTGAAAAGTGTAGGACCTTATTCTGTAGTAACAACTCTTTGCTTTGTTAATGTAGTGGAGGCTCCTGGAGCATCCTACGCTAAGAACCAGCTGTTACGTAGCTCAGGTTCTTAGCACAGTGTAACGGCTGTACGTGGAGACAGACGAGGACAGTGGGTCCCTGAACTAGAACCCAGCCCGCTTTCCCTACCTACTTGCAGTGTTAGCCCTATATGGCAGAACCACAACTGGACGACAGCCCCTACAATAGTATAGGTGCAGAACAAAAAAGACACACAATACAGACAATATAAAAGCAGAGTCATATGAAATGGGTCAGAACCGGACAGGCAAAATAGTACCAAAACTTGACACAGAGAGTGGTTAGAAGACAAGCCAGGGTCAGAAACACTGAGAACAAATGGAACAAGGGAACAAGCTAGATCCAACAAAGACTATCACTTGCAATCGTGTATGGCCAGGAAGGGACATAAATAGAGTGTTGAGTCCCTGGATCAGAACTTGATAGGTCATGACTTGGCGCTCCATTAGTCAGAAACACTAGTAAATAGTAATAGAGCAGCTAAGCTAATCATCCCACTGCTAATCTCCCCAGCACACACCCGCTGTAGGGAAAATCAGAGCACTGCATCATGTTGCTAAGGATGTGGTTGTGTCACCTAGGGGCGTGGCTCAGCAGTGCATCTTTCCCTCCACGGCTGTGCCGAGGTTGAGGATTGCACCTTTGGAGCCCTCACAGGTAAGTTTATTACACACAAACTCTTGTCTGCTGTGAGACAGCTCCAATTCCGGCTGTTTGATTGTCATGGTCCATGATCGTGGCATGATCAAAGGAAACTCAATAATATGATTGGGTCCTGGGTTTTCCAGTGACTTGATCAGAGACTGGGGAGCCATGTGTAGTTATCCCCGAGGACCTAATAAAAACCCCAAGGATATCTGTTTCCAATATAGATGGCATCTGTGTTTTGTCCATGTTTCACAGATCATTGCTAGAAAATACTCTGAGCATTGTCGAGGGTATACGGATGACACACAGAGGACAAGAAACTGACACATGGACCAAGCATGGATCCTTCACAGACATTTTCATGGATGAACCACTAACCATACTGTCACTGATGTCATAACAGACACAGATGTGTGAATGAGGCCTGAGTCTGCTGTTCGTGTTGCCCTGACAGCCTGTGACACGGAGCATAATGTATTAGCATACAAAAATAATACATTTTAAGTTTGAATTAAACTTAGTAAATTAATAATCCCCCCCACCGACAGCAAGGGATTCCCAGGAATGTCTCCCCCAGATTGCAATATTTCATTATTTTTTTGGCCTACCATGTTGATAGATTCATCGCCAAGCAAGCATTTATGGCATGCCACTGTAGTATGCAGGATCTAGAGGACCAACTGCAACATCTGAGGGCAGTGGCGGACACAGACAGCAGAGGGCCCCTGTGCAAAGATTGTGCCTGCCCCCCCCCCCATGCCAAATACTCAACTTAACCTATTCCCTCCTAACATTACATACAGCAATACAAAACATAGGGTGAGGCTACTTTCACACCTGAAGCACTACGATCCGGCTGGGCCCAAACCACAGCATGTAGCGGTTTGTGTCCCGCTGATTCTCAGCATTTTTGCCTGAATGTGACCGGATCTCTGCCGGACCCCATTATAGTTAATGGGACCAGCAGGCGTTCTGTATCCAGCAGTGCCGGGCTGGTGCATTCCAGCAGGCTGTTCTCTGCTAGAACAGCCTGCCAGAATCACTAACGCAGATGTGAAGGTAGCCTAATACAGCACCACATACCTCTTACATCCAGTGACGTCTCCTTAGATGTAGACGTTCTCTTTCCTCATCTTCTCCTTTCAGACCAGACCGCCATGATGATTTCTTTCAGCCATCTCTTCTCTCTGCAGAGTTTCACAGACAGACATATTAGTTTCCTACTTTTCCATCATCCTCTCACCTTCTGAACACACCATCCTGCCACCCCCAATACTGAGACGCTGTGCTCCCCAACACTATACTGCAGAAACAGTCCCCCTGAAAAAAATATTACCACACAGATAGCACTCCCTTCAATAATTATTGGCACAGAGTGTCCTAAAATAGCTGCACCGAGGAAACTGTGTCCCCTACACTAATAGCGTAAACATAATGTCCCCCAAAAATAATGATACAACAAATGCCCTGTTGTGTGGCAGTAAAAAATACCTCCTCTTAGTGCCCCCAGTGGAGCCAATGTCCCTATAGTATAGTCCCAATGTCCCTCATAATGTGTGCCAATGCCCCTATTGTGTGCCCAAAAAATCCTCTTAGTGCCCCCAGTTAAGGTCCCCATAGTGCCCCATAATTTGCACCAGTAAAGAATACTCCTATATAGTGCCCCCAGTAGATGTCCCATAGTGCTCCTCCCCGTCTCATGGTGCCTGACATAATGTGCCAGTATAAAATGCCCCTATAGTGCTCATCTCCCCCTCCCCCATAGTGCCCCCATAATGTGGGCAAGTATAAAATGCCCCTATAGTATCCATCACCACCCCCACATTGCACATATAGTTTATGCCAGTATAAAATGCCCCTATATAATGCCCTCCAGTAGACGCCCCCATAGAGCTCCTCTCCCCTACTTCTCCATAGTGCCCCCCATGTGACAGTATATAATGTCAATATACAGGGCCCCCAGTAGATGCCCTCATAGTGCTCCTCTCCCCCCATGTGTGCCAGTATATAATGCCCCCTAGTAGATGCCCCATAGTGCTCCCCCATGTGTGCCAGTGTATAATGCCCCCTTGTAGATGCCCCCATAGTGCTCCTCTCCCCCATGTGTGCCAGTATATAATGCCCCCTCTCCCCCCATGTGTGCCAGTTATATAATGCCCCCTAGTAGATGCCCCCATAGTGCTCCCCCATGTGTGCCAGTGTATAATGCCCCCTTGTAGATGCCCCCATAGTGCTCCTCTCCCCCATGTGTGCCAGTATATAATGCCCCCTTGTAGATGCCCCCATAGTGCTCCTCTCCCCCATGTGTGCCAGTATATAATGCCCCCTTGTAGATGCCCCCATAGTGCTCCCCCATCTGTGCCAGTATATAATACCCCTTGTAGATTCCTCCATAGTGCTCCTTTCCCCCCCCATGTGTGCCAGTATAATGCCCCCATAGTGCTCCTTTCCCCCATGTGTGCCATTAAAATGCTCCCTAATAGATGCCACCATAGTGCGCCTTTCCCCCCATGTGTGCCAGTATAATGCCCCCTGGTAGCTGTCTCCATACTGGGCAACAGTGTGGTGTTACTAAAAAACAATAAACAGTTATACTTACCTCCATGAGCCTGTCAGCAATGCGATGCAGGCCTCTTCCGGCCTATGTCCCGCGCTGTTTGGCTCAGGCCGTGTGATGACGTCATCTCGCAGACTGAGCCGGCCTCTGATAGGCTGCAGGCATTAGACCTGTAGCCTATCAGAGGAGCAGGTAAGGGAAATGCCTCTCCCCTGCCCTGCCCCAGCAATCATCTGTATCGCTGTCCTGAGGATGGCGATACAGATGAATATGGAGATGAGTGCTTCCACAATGGAAGCGCTCATCTCCTACTGCCGCCAAACCTCCCACGGGCCCCTCTGCCGCACTGGGCCTCTGTGCAACCGAACCGGCTGCACAGGTGTATGTCCGCCCCTGTCTGAGGGTAAATGTGCCACAGAATACCAACTTGGATGCCTCCATGCCCAACCCTATATCATCTTGTAGCCAGGCTAGAAGCGGCCCAATGTGGTACTAGAGCCTACTTTCAATTACAAAATGTTTCCCAACACTTATATTTATGCTCTAATATTGTAATCACTTACATATTTCATCACATCATCATTACATTCATACATTTTAAATTTCAAAATTTCATTCAATTTGAAAAACTCCTTTTTTGTCAATGAGTGTGTACAGTATATATATATATATATATATATATATATATATATATATATAGTATTTTTCGCCCCATAGGGGAAAAATGCTCCTGTGTCTTATGGGTGAATGCTAATGAGTGCTTCCATTATGGAAGCGTTCATTAGCACCGGAGGACCGGGAAGTGGTGAAGACTCTGTACTTACCGCTTCCTGGTCCTCCGTTCAGCTGTGCTGTGCTGCGCACAGCGTGAGGGCGCTCTGTGACCTCATGCTGTGCGCGCCGGGTCACAGCACAGCCACAGCAGGAAGAATACAGAGCTCGGGTGGAAGAGCGGCGGTGTCCAGGAGCAGGAGAGGTAAGTGGCTTTTTTATTTTAACTGAGGCATGCTGGGGGCTAATGGGGGCTAATAAGATGCATGGGGAATCATATGGGGGCTAATAAGAGGCATTGGGAATCATATGGAGGCTAATAAGAGGCATGGGGAATCATATGGGGGCTAATAAAAAGGCATGGGGAATCATATGGGGGCTAATAAGAGACATGGGGAATCATATGGGGGCTGAATTCAGGCATGGGGAATCATATGGGTGCTGAATACAGGCATGGGGAATCATATGGGGGCTGAATACAGGCACTGGAAATCATATGGGGGCTGAATACAGGCATGAAGAATCATATGGGGGTTGAATACAGGCATGGTGACTCATATGAGTGCTGAATACGGGCATGGGGAATCATATGGGGGTTGAATACAGGCCTGGGGAATCATATGGGGGCTGAATACAGGCATGGGGCTGATATGGGGGCTAATTACAGGCATGGGGGGCTAATTACAGGCATTGGGGCTCATATAGCTGAAGAGAGGCATGGGGCTCTTATCTGATGTCTGATTGGGGGTCATTCACATTGGAGTCTGAGCTGAGGTCTTTACAAACCACCAAAACCCCATCCCTCAAGGAAAGGGGAATGATATATGCCCATAGTCTTATAGTAAAAATATATAAAGTATATAAAATATATTTTATACTTTATATACTATATAAAGTATAAAATATATAAAGTTTATAGTATATAGTGTATAGTGATGTGTTGTTTATCTGGCAGGGCTCGACGTCGCACCTTGAACGGTTCCTCTTGGACCTCAACAAGAATTATCTCAACATCCATTTGACATGGCATTTTAGTCAGGAGAAAATTGAGTTTCTTGACCTTGAGATTTATGTTGAGGATGGAGGCTTTTTGGGTACTGATGTTTTCAGAAAGCCTACAGCTACTAATTCCCTCCTACACTCCACCTCATTTCATCATCCACAGGTAATTAAGGCTATACCAACTGGCCAATTTTGTAGAATCAAAAGGATTTGTTCGAGTATGGATCGCTTCAGAAGTCAATCGGATGATCTTGCGAGGCGTTTTGAAGAGAGGGGGTATAGCAAAAGACTGATCAAGCAAGGCCTAGATAAAGTGAAGAACTTGCAAAGAGAATCTCTTTTGGTAAGTGGAAGAAAACAGGAGAAAAAAGATTTATACCCGAGGTGTGTAATGGGATTTAATGCTCAATGGAGACAGATTCAAGGTATTCTTAGGAAGCATTGGCAAGTGTTGCTTACCGATAGGGCCAAATTTCAAGAGTCCCCTTGGTAAGCTGGAGAAGGGCATGTAAGTTTGTTGTAAGATCGGAAGTCTTTAGCAACTCCAAAGGAGATAGAGAATTTAAGATTCTATTCTACATCTCCTGTAACACAGAGGGAGTGATATACCATTCAAGATGCCCTTGTGGGTTGATATACATTGGCATGACAACTAGGGCCTTAAAGGTGAGGATCCAGGAACACATTGGGGATATTAAGGCAGCTGCCAATGTTCATGACCCCGAAAAACTGAAGAAACTGAAACCCATAGCGAAACATTTAAGAGCTGTACATAACTGTAACCCTCGAGGTTTGCAATTTATGGGAATCAATAGAGTTAGACTTGGATGTCGTGGTGGCGACCTAAAAAAGCTTCTCCTTCAAAGGAGACAAAGTGGATGGTGTTATTGGACACTGTTACTCCTTTGGGGCTCAATGAGGCCCTTAGCTTCAAATCCTTCTTATGAATTGCGTTTTTTAGTATATGTGTTGATTACTGTTTTTAATTTGTGTATTTTGTGTTTTATATAGCTATAGGTTAATAAATCTCTGGAGTTTCCTTGTTGCTGATGGATTGAACTGATATAATATTCTTCAAAGTCTGGGCGTCTTTGTACACACCACACCTATTGATTGGATTGAACTAAAGAAGGGTGTTATGCTTGGTTGAATGGATATGTGGGGATGCCAGGCGTCTTATATTCACATTTTTTATGAGGTGTTTTTTGTCACATATATGATTGTTGACATTTTTTTTTTTTTGTGGGCCCACATTATTTATTATTTTGTTTTACATAAAATAATATACATATATATATTGTATATCACTTGAATATCATTGATATATATATATATATATATATATATATATATATATATATGTAGTGTATCACTTGATTTATTCGTACATCACTAATGTGGTATTTTTTAGGATATTAGCACATAGCACTTTATAGATGGATAGCTAGTTGTTCGCTATCCTCTTAATTACTGTTTGCCTGTGCGGACCTTTTTATCGGTTCAGATCATTATCCTCATAAAAGGTCAGCCTTGATCATGTTTACCCTTTTTCCTCCTCTTTTCTTTTTTATTGATGTTAGTTATATTGTTTCCATAGTGATCCATGACGTGAATTGGTGGGGGCGGAGTTCTGTTCAGCTTGGCTGTCAGGAGGTGACCATGCGCATCACTGGTGTGCACAGCATGCGGCGTCACTGGAGGACGCCGATATTCTGACCTTATGGGTTGGACCGGGCCGCTTGTTTTGCGACCTGCTCCTTCCTGTGACGTCAGGCGCATTACCCAGGATTGATGCGCCGTGATTAGAGTCACCTGGTAGGTGTATTTTGGCGCCTCAAGGATGTGTTTAAGGGACCTCTGGGTAATGAATGATACCTCCTGACGAAGCCAGGAACGGCGAAACGCGCGCCTAGGGTTGTTTTGTGCGGTCCTCTCCCTCCACTGACCAGGGTTAGGCACATCATGGGTAAGCACTGGATTACATATATCATAGTATTGACAGCATTGTGCTCTTGCTATACCCACCTTTTGATTTAGGTTTTAGCATACTATATATTGTGCACATTTTTCTATATATTATACTACCATAACCAATTTTGGTTGGTGGTTATGGCGGATGCACATGTGATATATGAATAATTTTGGATATGTGCTTTTTCCTTAAATATTTCATTGTATGATACTTATCTATGCTTAGCCATGTCCTTATGAGATATTGACGAGGTTGATAGATGGCTCTGGATGCATTTTGATAAGCCATAGACATGTTTGTATATGATATGATGTAGTCAAACAGGTATATTGGGGGTTTGGGACCCTGGGCTCCACATTGTAGAATGGGTTATTGTTATCCAATTCTTGGCTATTACCTACAGCTATTGTGTGTTGTATTTGTCATTATTTAAACTGCCAATAAACTTTATATATTTTTACTATAAGACTGTGGGTATATATCATTCCCCTTTCCTTGAGGGGTTGGGTTTTGGTGGTTTGTACAGTTATATGTGTTGCCCACCTATTATGTTAATGACGCATAGAGTTGTTGTGTTATTGATTGTTGTCTGTGTTCACAGATTCCGCCTCTAAATACATGGATTTTAGAAAGCGTGATAAGACCTGGGTTACCCAGCTTGGGTCAATTTTTGGGGAGATACCAAGCTCTGATGTGGAGCCCTGTAATGTAAAGGATTTAAAGCAGAAAATAAAGGAGTTGCTCAAAAAACGTACGAAGGTGTGGTGTAATAAGGTCACATTGAAACAATGTCTTCAGAGGGAAATAATTCCACGTGGTCTTCAGATCCAAGTCTTTCCGGCTTTTGATTTAGATCAGTGGTTCTCAACTCCAGTCCTCGGGACCCACCTGCCAGTCAGGTTTTCAGGATTTCCTTAGTTTAGACCAGCTGATATAATTAGCGTCCATCCATCAGGACTTACCACAGGTATTCATTCTGTGGGATATTCCTAAATTCTGACTGGCAGGTGGGTCCCGAGGACTGGAGTTGAGAACCACTGATTTAGATGATACAGTGTTTGTAGGGAAGTGGGAGGAAACTCTCACGAAGTGTTCCCGCACTCTTATTGAGTTGTTAATTGGAGCTGACCGACGGTCGCTTGAAAAAATAGAGAAGAAGATTGATTCAACCCGTGAACAAATCCAACAACTCCTGCCATCTGAGGCATGTGAGACATTTGATGGTGAATTGGAGGTGGAGTTATCTAGGTGGGAAAAAGATATTCAAGGTCTCAAGGTCAAGAAATTTCAGAGAGACACGTTAGATTTCCAGAATAATAAGGCATACCGCTGGAACCAGACTAGGAGGGGCTCCAGGGCAACGTCTCAATCTGTGTCAAGTTTATCCTCCTTTAGTGAAACAGGATGTGGAGATAATTTTTTAGAGGTGCGCAGGGGATCCGTAGAAGAGGTGGCGACGAGACATGGGGTTCTCGTCTCAGAACGTCATTTATGAAGAGGAAAACGTGACCCAACAGTCGAGGGGAGAAACGAGCAAAGAGACACTAAAGGTAATCAATCTATCTGACATCTCTTTGACGCAATCGCAATTATCTGTCTTGCGGAGAGGTCTCACTTTCTCACCGGTGGAGAAGTTTAATTACTTCGCATCGGTGAGAGACTTGGAGCTCATCGCAAGGAAGCTTTTATTTAAGAAATATTTTAGTAGGTCGGGGGATTCTCTTCCCTTGATCTACAGGCAATACAAGATTTAGAGTCTCTGATGAATGAGGAGACGGCTGATGATGTATCCAAATTTCCTACGTACTTGCATCCCAGATCACAACATTGGCCCCCTATGTCCTCATGTGCAGCGGTAGATATATTTGTTAAATTGGTGAAAAGGATCTTGAAAAGATTAAGACACATGTAGTTCAGGACATTTTAGACCAAAGTGAACGACAGCTTTGAGGGAACTGAAAAAGATGAGGAATGTAGTAATAAAGCCTGCTGACAAGGGGGCAATGTTGTGATCTGGCCAATTAATATGTATGAACAGGAGGCATATCACCAACTACATGATGGTGCATGTTATAGGAAATTGGATAAAAACCCAATACCTATTTTTAAAAAAGAACTAGACAGGATTTTGAAGGATGCCCATGAGAGGGGAATCATCAGCTCTAAGATGTTAGAGGGATTGATTACGGAACATCCTGTTCTCCCTACATTTTATTTATTCCCGAAAATACATAAGAACCCAAAGTGTCCAACGGGAAGGCCGATTGTTTCGGGGATTGGGACCCTCTGTGAGACTGTATGTAGATTTGTTGATTACTATTTACAAAAATGTGTTGAGACTCTGCCCTCTTTTGAGAGGGATACTACGGACGTTCTGAGGAGATTAAATTGGGTCCAACTGGAGCCGGATATGGTGTTGGTAACGTGTGACGTCGAGTCCCTGTACACGTATGTATGCCATGGCCACGGACTACGGGCGTCCAGGCTTTTTCTGGAGATGACAAACCTGGATTCCGGGCAGATTGATTTGGTTTTGATGCTCTTTGAGTTTGCACTGACTCACAACGTGTTTACATTCAAAGACCGCCTCTTCCTGCAGCTCCGGGGAACAGCAATGGGGGCGACTTGTTCGCCCTTATATGCTAATTTGTTCCTGGGGCTGTGGGAGAGGGAGGTCGTGATGAATAGGGAGGGACATGGCGCCGTGGTTTCGTGGTCGAGGTAGATAGACAATGTGTTTTTTATCTGGCAGGGCTCGACATCGCACCTTGAACGGTTCCTCTTGGACCTCAACAAGAATGATCTCAACATTTATCTGACATGGCATTTTAGTCAGAAGAAAATTGAGTTTCTTGACCTTGAGATTTATGTTGAGGATGGAGGCTTTTTGGGTACTAATGTTTTCAGAAAGCCTACAGCTACTAATTCCCTCCTACACTCCACCTCATTTCATCATCCACAGGTAATTAAGGCTATACCAACTGGCCAATTTTGTAGAATCAAAAGGATTTGTTCGAGTATGGATCGCTTCAGAAGTCAATCGGATGATCTTGCGAGGCGTTTTGAAGAGAGGGGGTATAGCAAAAGACTGATCAAGCAAGGCCTAGATAAAGTGAAGAACTTGCAAAGAGAATCTCTTTTGGTAAGTGGAAGAAATGGGAAAAATGGGAGTGTAATGGGGTTTAATGCCCAATGGAGACAGATTCAAGGTATTCTTAGGAAGCACTGGCAAGTGTTGCTTACCGATAGGGCCAAATTTCAAGAGTCCCCTTGGTAAGCTGGAGAAGGGCAAAAAATCTGAGGGACATGCAGACTAACAGTCATTATGTACCCCCGAATAGGGGTGGTCTCTTTGGAGATAAGGGTCCAAAATGGGTCTCTTTCCCTTGTGGTAGTTGTACGGCATGTAAGTTGGTTGTAAGATCGGAAGTCTTTAGCAACTCCATTGGCAGCTGCCTTAATATCCCCAAACACACATTGGGGATATTAAGGCAGCTGCCAATGTTCATGACCCCGAAAAACTGAAGAAACTGAAACCCATAGCGAAACATTTTAGAGCTGTACATAACTGTAACCCTCGAGGTTTGCAATTTATGGGAATCGATAGAGTTAGACTTGGATGTCGTGGTGATGACCTAAAAAAGCTTCTCCTTCAAAGGAGACAAAGTGGATGGTGTTATTGGTCACCGTTACTCCTTTGGGGCTCAATGAGGCCCTTAGCTTCAAATCCTTCTTATGAATTGAGTTTTTAGTATATGTGTTGATTACTGTTTTTAATTTCTGTATTTTGTGTTTTATATAGCTATAGGTTAATAAATCTCTGGAGGTTCCTTGTTGCTGATGGATTGAACTGATATAATATTCTTCAAAGTCTGGGCGTCTTTGTACACACCACACCTATTGATTGGATTATTATTATTGGATATATTATTATTGGATTGATTATTAATGTGGGCCCACATTATTTATTATTTTGTTTTACATATATATTGTATATCACTTGAATATTATATATATATATATATATATATATATATATATATATATATATATATATATAATATATCGCTTGATTTATTTGTACATCACTAATGTGGTATTTTTTAGGATATTAGCACATAGCACTTTATAGATGGATAGCTAGTTATTCGCTATCCTCTTAATTACTGTTTGCCTGTGACGTCAGGACGAGCGCCTTCCGGGAGATGCGGCGCGCATCACCCAGGATTGATGCGCCGTTATTAGAGTCATCTGGTAGGTCTATTTTGGCGCCTCAAGGATGTATTTAAGGGACCTCTGGGTAATGAACGATACCTCCTGACGAAGCCGGGAACTGCGAAACGCGCGTCGAGGGTTGTTTTGTGTCGTCCTCTCCCTCTCTGACCAGGGTTTATACACATCATAGGTAAGCACTGAATTACATATATGATAGTATTGACAGCATTGTGCTCTTGCTATACCCACCTTTTGATTTAGGTTTTAGCGTACTATATATTGTGCGCATTTTTCTATGTATTATACTACCATTACCAATTTTGGTTGGTGGTTATGGCGGATGCACATGTGATATATGAATAATTTTGGATATGTGCTTTTTCCTTAAATATTTCATTGTATGATACTTATCTATGCTTAGCCATGTCTTTATGAGATATTGACGAGGTTGATAGATGGCTCTGGATGCATTTTGATAAGCCATAGACATGTTTGTATATGATATGATGTAGTCAAATAGGTATATTGGGGGTTTGGGACCCTGGGCTCCACATTGTAGAACGGGTTATTGTTACCCAATTCTTGGCTATTCCCTACAGCTATTGTGTGTTGTATTTGTCATTATTTAAACTGCCAATAAACTTTATATATTTTTACTATAAGACTGTGGGTATATATCATTCCCCTATCCTTGAGGGGTGGGGTTTTGGTGGTTTGTACAGTTATATGTGTTGCCCACCTATTATGTTAATGACGCATAGAGTTGTTGTGTTATTGATCTGAGGTCTTATTGGGGTCTTATTAACATTGGGGGTCTAATTATAGCTGTGAGCTGAGGTCTGATTAACATTGGGGGTCTGATTGCTGGTCTGACCTGAGGTCTAAAGAAAAATATTTTTTTTCTTATTGTCTATAAAACCTAGGTGCATCTTATGGGCCGGTGCGTCTTATAGGGAGAAAAATACGATATATATATATATATATATATATATAATATATATATATATATATATATATATATTTATATATAAATATATATATAAAATACCAAAACTCCTTGGCAGCACTAAAAATAATGATGGACCCGACAACGGCCAAAATACAGAAAACACAAGAAGGCAGCACTCTCTTTAAAAGTAAACAAACAAAATCCTTTATTTACCCATAATGTGGGACCACGACGTTTCGGCTCTATTCTAGAGCCTTTCTCAAGCAACAGTGATGGTGTGAGCAAGGTTTAAATACATAAAGTGCAAGTGCAATCATTGTGCAATTAATTATGAATAGAGATGAGCGAGTAGTGTTCGATCGAGCCGGTATTCGATCGAATACTACGATATTCGGCATACTCGATTTCAATCGAGTATAACGGCGATGGCGCACTTAGAATTCGTTTCCCCTCCCACCTTCCCTGGCGCTCTTTTTCCACCAATCAACATGCAGGGGGGGTATGACAGGCACGCTGAGCACGCTGGCAGCGCGAAAACAGCGTCTACATGGATTGGCTGGAAAAACCATGTGACCTCGAATATTAAAAACTCAGCTCTTCCTGCTCGTACGCATATGCTGCGTGAACTTAGTCAGGGACAGAGGCTGGAGAAGGGACAGATAGGTTTTAGCTGTTGGACAGGCAGGAGCGTGATTAAAAGCCCTTATCAGGGCTACTACAGTGGACTTCAGTGATAGCTTTACTACAATATAGACTTTACAGAGAACGGCTGCTGTATTCAGGGATAGCTGCTGGAGTAGGGACAGAGAGAGGCATTAGTGGTGTATTAGGTGCTCTGCTACATACCAAACTATATTTGGCACTACTGTTCAGCGTTCTTTTAGGCTGAACAACCCTGTTATATAACTAGTGTGTATATGCACCATCTGATCTGGCAGTATACGGCTGTGAATTTTATTTTATTTTTTTAAATACAGTTTATTTGGCTCTAGTGTTCTGGGTTCTGTGTGCCTGCAATACCCTTTTTGTATACCAGGTGTAAATACCCACCGTCTGTTCAGTTAGTACACGGCTGTGTACCTTGAAATATACAATATCTAGGCCATTTAATAGGCCACTGTACTGTGCGTTTTCTTGTTAAATTATCTCACATACCTGGTGTAAATACCCACCGTCTGTTCAGTTACTACACGGCTGTGTACTTTGAAATATACAATATCTAGGCATTTTAATAGGCCACTGTACTGTGCGTTCTCTTGTTAAATTATCTCACATACCTGGTGTAAATACCCACCGTCTGTTCAGTTACTACACGGCTGTGTACTTTGAAATATACAATATCTAGGCCATTTAATAGGCCACTGTACTGTGCGTTCTCTTGTTAAATTATCTCACATACCTGGTGTAAATACCCACCGTCTGTTCAGTTACTACACGGCTGTGTACTTTGAAATATACAATATCTAGGCCATTTAATAGGCCACTGTACTGTGCGTTCTCTTGTTAAATTATCTCACATACCTGGTGTAAATACCCACCGTCTGTTCAGTTACTACACGGCTGTGTACTTTGAAATATACAATATCTAGGCATTTTAATAGGCCACTGTACTGTGCGTTCTCTTGTTAAATTATCTCACATACCTGGTGTAAATACCCACCGTCTGTTCAGTTACTACACGGCTGTGTACTTTGAAATATACAATATCTAGGCCATTTAATAGGCCACTGTACTGTGCGTTCTCTTGTTAAATTATCTCACATACCTGGTGTAAATACCCACCGTCTGTTCAGTTACTACACGGCTGTGTACTTTGAAATATACAATATCTAGGCCATTTAATAGGCCACTGTACTGTGCGTTCTCTTGTTAAATTATCTCACATACCTGGTGTAAATACCCACCGTCTGTTCAGTTACTACACGGCTGTGTACTTTGAAATATACAATATCTAGGCCATTTAATAGGCCACTGTACTGTGCGTTCTCTTGTTAAATTATCTCACATACCTGGTGTAAATACCCACCGTCTGTTCAGTTACTACACGGCTGTGTACTTTGAAATATACAATATCTAGGCCATTTAATAGGCCACTGTACTGTGCGTTCTCTTGTTAAATTATCTCACATACCTGGTGTAAATACCCACCGTCTGTTCAGTTACTACACGGCTGTGTACTTTGAAATATACAATATCTAGGCCATTTAATAGGCCACTGTACTGTGCGTTCTCTTGTTAAATTATCTCACATACCTGGTGTAAATACCCACCGTCTGTTCAGTTACTACACGGCTGTGTACTTTGAAATATACAATATCTAGGCCATTTAATAGGCCACTGTACTGTGCGTTCTCTTGTTAAATTATCTCACATACCTGGTGTAAATACCCACCGTCTGTTCAGTTACTACACGGCTGTGTACTTTGAAATATACAATATCTAGGCCATTTTAATAGGCCACTGTACTGTGCGTTCTCTTGTTAAATTATCTCACATACCTGGTGTAAATACCCACCGTCTGTTCAGTTACTACACGGCTGTGTACTTTGAAATATACAATATCTAGGCCATTTAATAGGCCACTGTACTGTGCGTTCTCTTGTTAAATTATCTCACATACCTGGTGTAAATACCCACCGTCTGTTCAGTTACTACACGGCTGTGTACTTTGAAATATACAATATCTAGGCCATTTAATAGGCCACTGTACTGTGCGTTCTCTTGTTAAATTATCTCACATACCTGGTGTAAATACCCACCGTCTGTTCAGTTACTACACGGCTGTGTACTTTGAAATATACAATATCTAGGCCATTTAATAGGCCACTGTACTGTGCGTTCTCTTGTTAAATTATCTCACATACCTGGTGTAAATACCCACCGTCTGTTCAGTTACTACACGGCTGTGTACTTTGAAATATACAATATCTAGGCCATTTAATAGGCCACTGTACTGTGCGTTCTCTTGTTAAATTATCTCACATACCTGGTGTAAATACCCACCGTCTGTTCAGTTACTACACGGCTGTGTACTTTGAAATATACAATATCTAGGCCATTTAATAGGCCACTGTACTGTGCGTTCTCTTGTTAAATTATCTCACATACCTGGTGTAAATACCCACCGTCTGTTCAGTTACTACACGGCTGTGTACTTTGAAATATACAATATCTAGGCCATTTAATAGGCCACTGTACTGTGCGTTCTCTTGTTAAATTATCTCACATACCTGGTGTAAATACCCACCGTCTGTTCAGTTACTACACGGCTGTGTACTTTGAAATATACAATATCTAGGCCATTTAATAGGCCACTGTACTGTGCGTTCTCTTGTTAAATTATCTCACATACCTGGTGTAAATACCCACCGTCTGTTCAGTTACTACACGGCTGTGTACTTTGAAATATACAATATCTAGGCCATTTAATAGGCCACTGTACTGTGCGTTCTCTTGTTAAATTATCTCACATACCTGGTGTAAATACCCACCGTCTGTTCAGTTACTACACGGCTGTGTACTTTGAAATATACAATATCTAGGCCATTTAATAGGCCACTGTACTGTGCGTTCTCTTGTTAAATTATCTCACATTACCTGGTGTAAATACCCACCGTCTGTTCAGTTACTACACGGCTGTGTACTTTGAAATATACAATATCTAGGCATTTAATAGGCCACTGTACTGTGCGTTCTCTTGTTAAATTATCTCACATACCTGGTGTAAATAACCCACCGTCTGTTCAGTTACTACACGGCTGTGTACTTTGAAATATACAATATCTAGGCATTTTAATAGGCCACTGTACTGTGCGTTCTCTTGTTAAATTATCTCACATACCTGGTGTAAATACCCACCGTCTGTTCTTCAGTTACTACACGGCTGTGTACTTTGAAATATACAATATCTAGGCCATTTAATAGGCCACTGTACTGTGCGTTCTCTTGTTAAATTATCTCACATACCTGGTGTAAATACCCACCGTCTGTTCAGTTACTACACGGCTGTGTACTTTGAAATATACAATATCTAGGCCATTTAATAGGCCACTGTACTGTGCGTTCTCTTGTTAAATTATCTCACATACCTGGTGTAAATACCCACCGTCTGTTCAGTTACTACACGGCTGTGTACTTTGAAATATACAATATCTAGGCCATTTAATAGGCCACTGTACTGTGCGTTCTCTTGTTAAATTATCTCACATACCTGGTGTAAATACCCACCGTCTGTTCAGTTACTACACGGCTGTGTACTTTGAAATATACAATATCTAGGCCATTTTAATAGGCCACTGTACTGTGCGTTCTCTTGTTAAATTATCTCACATACCTGGTGTAAATACCCACCGTCTGTTCAGTTACTACACGGCTGTGTACTTTGAAATATACAATATCTAGGCCATTTAATAGGCCACTGTACTGTGCGTTCTCTTGTTAAATTATCTCACATACCTGGTGTAAATACCCACCGTCTGTTCAGTTACTACACGGCTGTGTACTTTGAAATATACAATATCTAGGCCATTTAATAGGCCACTGTACTGTGCGTTCTCTTGTTAAATTATCTCACATACCTGGTGTAAATACCCACCGTCTGTTCAGTTACTACACGGCTGTGTACTTTGAAATATACAATATCTAGGCCATTTAATAGGCCACTGTACTGTGCGTTCTCTTGTTAAATTATCTCACATACCTGGTGTAAATACCCACCGTCTGTTCAGTTACTACACGGCTGTGTACTTTGAAATATACAATATCTAGGCCATTTAATAGGCCACTGTACTGTGCGTTCTCTTGTTAAATTATCTCACATACCTGGTGTAAATACCCACCGTCTGTTCAGTTACTACACGGCTGTGTACTTTGAAATATACAATATCTAGGCCATTTAATAGGCCACTGTACTGTGCGTTCTCTTGTTAAATTATCTCACATACCTGGTGTAAATACCCACCGTCTGTTCAGTTACTACACGGCTGTGTACTTTGAAATATACAATATCTAGGCCATTTAATAGGCCACTGTACTGTGCGTTCTCTTGTTAAATTATCTCACATACCTGGTGTAAATACCCACCGTCTGTTCAGTTACTACACGGCTGTGTACTTTGAAATATACAATATCTAGGCCATTTAATAGGCCACTGTACTGTGCGTTCTCTTGTTAAATTATCTCACATACCTGGTGTAAATACCCACCGTCTGTTCAGTTACTACACGGCTGTGTACTTTGAAATATACAATATCTAGGCCATTTAATAGGCCACTGTACTGTGCGTTCTCTTGTTAAATTATCTCACATACCTGGTGTAAATACCCACCGTCTGTTCAGTTACTACACGGCTGTGTACTTTGAAATATACAATATCTAGGCCATTTAATAGGCCACTGTACTGTGCGTTCTCTTGTTAAATTATCTCACATACCTGGTGTAAATACCCACCGTCTGTTCAGTTACTACACGGCTGTGTACTTTGAAATATACAATATCTAGGCCATTTAATAGGCCACTGTACTGTGCGTTCTCTTGTTAAATTATCTCACATACCTGGTGTAAATACCCACCGTCTGTTCAGTTACTACACGGCTGTGTACTTTGAAATATACAATATCTAGGCCATTTAATAGGCCACTGTACTGTGCGTTCTCTTGTTAAATTATCTCACATACCTGGTGTAAATACCCACCGTCTGTTCAGTTACTACACGGCTGTGTACTTTGAAATATACAATATCTAGGCCATTTAATAGGCCACTGTACTGTGCGTTCTCTTGTTAAATTATCTCACATACCTGGTGTAAATACCCACCGTCTGTTCAGTTACTACACGGCTGTGTACTTTGAAATATACAATATCTAGGCCATTTAATAGGCCACTGTACTGTGGCGTTCTCTTGTTAAATTATCTTCACATACCTGGTGTAAAATAACCACCGTCTGTTCAGTTACTACACGGCTGTGTACTTTGAAATATACAATATCTAGGCCATTTAATAGGCCACTGTACTGTGCGTTCTCTTGTTAAATTATCTCACATACCTGGTGTAAATACCCACCGTCTGTTCAGTTACTACACGGCTGTGGTACTTTGAAAAATATACAATATCTAGCCATTTAATAGGCCCACTGTAACTGTGCGTTCTCTTGTTTAAATTATCATCACATACCTGGTGCAAAAAAAAAAAAAAAAAAAATAACCCACCGTCTGTTCAGTTACTACAGGGACGGCTCGTGTACTTTGAAATAACAATATCTAGGGCCATTTAATAGGCCACTGTACTGTTGCGTTCTCTGTTAAATTATCTCACATACCATGGTGTAAATACCCCACCGTCTGTTCAGTTACTACACGGCTGTGTACTTTGGAAATATACAATATCTAGGCATTTTAATAGGCCACTAGTACTGTGCGTTCTCTTGTTAATTATCTCACATACCCTGGTGTAAATACACCCACCGTCTGTTCAGTTACTTACACGGCTGTGTACTTTGAAATATACAATATCTAGGCATTTTAATAGGCCACTGTACT